>PVKU01007087.1:0-51425 GCA_004027475.1 Anoura caudifer
GAGCAAGTGCTTGGGTTAGGGGAAGAAGAGGGAGAGGGGGATGGAAGGAAGAAGGGAGGGGAAAGGTTCAGGCATTTGTGCTCCCTTCTGGGGAGCAAGTTGCTGGGTTCTCTGTTCTAAGGGCTTTTAAGGGCAAGGATTTTAGAGGAGGTCCCAGGGGAGGATCTCAATAGACTATTCATCAATTTAATAGGTGTATCTTTTCAGGGTCATGATCTCCACTGATTGGTCAGTGCCAGAGCAGGGGGTCATTAGCTATTACAGCTGGTCCTGAGGTCAGCTGTGGCACTGTTTATGTTCTGCCTGGTTTTGCTGCAGTTTGGGGCCTGGAGCTGAAACACAGCTGAGGTCCAGATGCTATCCGGGGTTAACGCTTAAAAGGGTGGTCCTGCAAGGGCCTGCATGGGAGTTGCATAAGGCCACTCTTCGGCCTCTTGTCCCCACTCCAAGGGTTCTGCCAAACGACTAGTGACAAGCCACAGCCCCAAGAGAAAAGTTACCCAGGGGACTAGGCACCCAGGTCTTTTCCACCCTGGTGATATTCTGTTCCTGGTCTCATGTCTAACTGCCTACCACAGAGTTGCCTCTAAGCACTGGAAAGGAAGACAGAATAATTGCACCAGGAGCCACTGACAAAGATAGTCAATGCATTTGATAGTAACTGCACTTCTGTTTGGTTGTTTCCAGACACATGGATGAAAAGGGAAACAGAATATAGGCTTTTTGCTCTCAGATGAAGAAACTAAGATCAGAAGGAGAGCCAGGTGTTATTCTCCAAACTCCGGGAAGAAAATGGCCAAGTTAGAAAGAACCATGTCTGGGTGAGTATAATGTCTTACACATCAGCTTACAAATGAGAGAATCACATTTTCCTTCAAGCTGAAGAAGTTAATAGTGACTTTTGTTCCAGCAGGGAGGCATCACCCCAGAAAAAGGCAATTATTAGATCAAAGGGACAATTTAATGCATCTTTAAAAGCCACTAATTTGAAGCAGATGTGACAATCAAACCCTGCTCCCAAGACTGGTTTACTTGACCTTGAAAAAAATCTCATCATTTTTGTGCCATCCTTTAATTTCTCAAATGCTCTTTTTTTCTCAAAGCATTAAAATATTAAAAATGAACAAACAAACAAAAACCAATGACAGAGATCCAGAAAGTTTCAGGGACTATAAGAGATGATTTCATAAAGGCTTCTCCAAATCAGCTAAAAAATGTGACAGTAGGAATCTTATCTTCAGAGAAATCTAGATTCAGAACCCATAAACTCCCTTTCCTCCCTGCCCCAACCCATAATTGTCTCCCAGGTAAATGTTTCTTCCTTTAGGCTAGTGGTTCTAAAGTGAGGGGGGAGGGAGGAGTGGTTCACACACACATTTTGGCAATGTTTAGATACATTTAGGGTTGTCACAACCATAATTGTGTGTGTGCAATTAGCATCTAGTGGGTAGCAGGGGTGGAGAGACTGGAGGGGAGGAGGAAGAGGGAGGAGGAGGAGGAGGGCAGTTAGAGGAAACACAAAGAGAGAGGGGGAAAAGAGGAGACTGGAGAGGAAAGGTGCCAAGCCTCACATAGGTGATGGATCCAGCCAGACCTGAAATCTCCCCCTCTTGGACTCTTCAATTATCAGAATCAATCACTTCCCTTTTTAACTTAGGCCTGGTTTCAGGTGGGTTTCATCCACTTGTAACCAAAAGACTCCTAGCTAACACAGAACTGACTGTCAACCGTTTAAGGGAGCTCTATAACGTCGAATGCGAAGTTTCTCTTGCCCCCTGATCGCTCCCAAAGCCAGGAGAACATTCTGCTCCACACAATCATCTTGGGTTTATAGTGTAATGTGGGCAAGAAGACTGACAGGTGGGGTCCCTGGGTAAGTGAGAAGGGGCGGCAGGCACATGAGCCACCAGCTCTTGAAGAAGCATACTGCAGCCTGTTAAACCTCATATTTGATGTGGGAGTCCCATCTCGCCTGAAAGGGAGACAGCCGTATCTGGATGTTGACGGAAAAGGTGACTCCAGGAGAGAAATGCCCTTGGGGCCAACTGCGTTCCTTAGGATGCGGAATTCATGAACAGGCACACAGCAGGCAGGAGCCAGTTCCATTGTTCGTTCCTCTGGCATCTCCTCCGCTCCCCTCCCCGCCCGCCGGCAGGGGTCGGCCGGGTCCGCCCAGCAGAGGAGGAGGAGGTGGTGGCGGAGGGCGGGACTCCATCTGCAAGCGCTAGTCGCTGCTGCCTGAGGGTGGGGTGGGAGTAGGGGCTGAACCATTCTGGGAGTCAGGATTGGAGCTCGCTGGGGGAAGAGGCAGCCCTAGAAGCTGTCTGCCTGCACCCCCTCCCCGCCTCCAGCCAAGCCAGACTCCTATTTCTCACCTGGTGGGAGTCCTAGTGGGGGGGGGGAAAGCGGAGGGAGAATACTCTTAGCTCTTTTTCTTGCACGTGAGATGCAGAGACGTGGGAATAAATCACCCAGGCCTCCTTCTGCTTAGGCACACTGCATTCCTGATATGATAAAATAGCACCCACCTAGACAGTAGAAATAAGGAATTTAAGGTCACCAGAGCGTACTCTGGGATAGAGGAAGGTGGTCACACCCAGTTGTTCTCAATCCTGCCTGCATACAAATTATCCAGGGAGCTTAAAAACAAACACACACACACAAACAAACAAACAAATGAAACACTGAGGCCTGGGCAATGTGTCCAGGGAGTCTGGGGTGTGATTTAATGCAGAGAAAAAAGTAAAAACAGACAAAAAAATCCTACTGCGTAAATAGTAACTTTAAAACTGTTAGCATCCTGTAAACCTGGCTTGGAGTCATGGCTTCACCAGCTGAGTCCTGACTTCGCCCAACATCACAGAATCAGACTGTGACTCTGGCCAAGTTTCTTAATGTCCCTGTCTTTAGTGACATGGGAGGTTGGGGTAGCTGTACCCTCTCCAGAGACTTCTCTTCTTGCTCTTAATTCTTTAGCCACCCTGGGCTTCATGTCCCCAGAAACTGACGTCTCTCCAGTCTCCATGCTTCTACCCAGGCTAGTCCCCTTTGACTAGCTCGCTACTAATCAAGCTACAATACCCAGCTTTAGTATCATTTTCTCTGATAGTCTTCGTGTGCACACACAGTTCCCTTTGCCTGGGACAGTCTTCCATTGATTGTGGCAGAGATTGGTAACTGTCACCTAACACCCCTTTACCTCTTTTTCCTCTAGTACTAGATCCCTGCAGTTGAATTAAGCATATTTAGAAGAAGACTGTATTCCTGGCTTGATTAAATTCTGGCTAATGGAATGTGAGCCATGTGATGTATCTGACTTCTGAGTCATGGCCTTAAAGGAAAGAAGCATGCACTGCATTTTTTTTCCCCTGCTGGCTAGATTGTTTGTGTGATGCAGGTGATAAACCAGCCATTTGGGGCTATGAGGTAACAATCTGGATCTCTGACCCTGAGGAACTGCATTAACAGCCCTGGACTGAGGTGATTTAAACAGGGGAAAAGTAAACTTTTATGTCATTTTACCCTCTGCTGGTTTGACCTTTGTTATGTTAACTTAAAAATAAAAAGACTTTTCAAAGTGAAAGGCAACAAGCATTTATTTAAGATCAATAAGAAGAGCTATTCTAGAATCATTAATTCAGGCAGAAGCCCGAATAGTGTTCCCACTAGGAAACAAAGGCAATGAGTATTTATGAGAAAGGGAAGGGGAACAATTACATCAATAGAAGGGAGGCATTTCTATTGGTGCAAATAAGCTAACATAGTGATGTTAATTCTAAACAAGGTTTTAAATTTTCAGTCCGGTATTCATCAGTCCAATAGTCATAATTACCACTTTCTGGTTATCTTTGCAAACAGTTCTTTGCAATAGTGTTGCCATAGGCCCAGTCCAAAGGTTATTTTGCTTTTTGTTTAAATGTATTGATTTGAGAGAGTAAGAGAGAGAAACATCGATTTACTGTTCCACTTATTTACACCATTCATTGGTCGCTTCTGACCGAAGATTGAACCTGCAACCTTGGCATGTCAGGACAATGCTCTAATCAACTGAACTACCTGGCCAGGGCCTTTTGCCCTGTTTTTAACATTCCAAAGTTTGAGGTATAAGACATGCAGGGCAGTTTCTCTGGCATGGTAGCTCCGGCTCCATTTTAATGTGGTTTCATTTATGTTATTGTTCACATTTACAGCATCCGAACCAGTAACCTAACTAACACTCTACTCATTCCCTGGCTAAGACTTATTCTTCAAACCTTGATATAAATGCCCTTTTCAGAGATGTCCTCTCTAACATCTTCCTATCTAAAATATATCCCTCGTCATACTCACATTTTCATCTACTGTGCTAAATATATTTTTTAAAGACTTTATTTATTTTCAGAGAGAGGAGAAGAGAGGGAGAAAGAGAAGGAGAGAAACAACGATGTGTGAGAGAAGCATTGATTGGTTGCCTCCTGTTCACTCCCAACTGGGGACCTGGCCCGCAAGCCAGGCAGGTGCCCTGACAGGGAATCAAACAGGCGAACTTTCGGTTTGCAGGCTGTCACTCAATCCACTGAACCATACCAGCCAGGGCTAAATATTTTATAGCCCTGTATCTTTGAATTTTCTCAGTGATGTTAGGGAATAGATCCTTGTTAATCCCATTGCAGACTAGGAAGTGGAGCCACAGAGGGATGGACTCCTAGGCTGGATTGATTCCAGGGCCCATTACTATAATACAGGCTACAAATGCAGGTGAGCAAATATATTGTTTTCTTAGTTTTCTAGAGCTCATGTTCATCCAAAACCTCATTATCCCTGGGACACCTGCTCCTTGCTCTCCATGGTTGTGCTGTGGTTCTGCAGTTTTGCACAGTGCCAAAGTGTCCTTCTGTCATTGTTCCACATGGGTTGCCATGGATCTGCTGTTTCTATGTTCTGCTCAGGGCTCCAGGAAGCCTAGGTTCAATCTTAGCTCTGAGGTTTGCAAGTCACTTCACCTCTGTGAGCCTTTGCTTCCTTCCCTGTGAAATGGTGATGGAAGATTCTACGGTGTGTTTTTGCTGAGATGCACCACCCAGCAGATCCCTCTCCACCATCTTCCATCCAGCTCCAGGTGGAGCCCTCGATTCCAAGACCCACAAACCACTGCTGCTGTCACTTGTCTTTCTCCTCTTCTCAGTCTAAAAGCATCTTTTTCTGCTCTTTGGATCTAAGCATCACCCTTCTTTCTGCTTCTGCCTCAAGCAATCTTGACTTAACAGTATATCCATTTTATTTTTTTAGTTTAGACATTCATATGCTTAACAGATGTAAAAGAAGATATAGTGAAAAGGCTTCCTCTTTCACCTGTCTCTCTCCCCACAATTCCTCATCCCAGATGTCAGTGTTGCTACCAATTCCTTTGGCCTTCCAGAGGTAATGTCTGCATATCCTAGCAACTAGTTTTACACATCCTCTCCCTTCCCACATACACACTGTTTTTAAATTTTCTTGAGGAAAATTTCAAACATATGTCAAAGTAGAGAGAACAGTCTTATGACCCCATTCTGTGCCCAGCACCCGGCTTCAACCACTGTCAACTCATGGCCAGCCGTGTGTCATCTCTACCCCACCTCCTTCCTGCTCCCAATAGATTCATTTGATACTTCATTATTTCATTCACAAATATTTCAGAACAGACCTCAAGCATATAAGGATACTTTTTAAAGATCGTAATCACAATATTGTCATCATGTGTAATAATTTTAACAGTAATTTCTCAATACAATAAAACACTTAGTCATGCTCCAGCTGATGTGGCTCATGAGTTGAGCACTGGCCTGTGAACTGAAAGGCTGCTGGTTCAATTCCTCGTCAAGGCACATGCCTGGGCTGTGGTCCAGGTCCCCAGTTGGGAGCACACAAGAAGCAATTGATCGATGTTTCTCTCTCACATCGATGTTTCTCTCCATCTTTTTCTCCCTCCCTTCCCATCTTTCTAAAAAAGAAATAAAATCTTTTAGAAACTCCTAGAAATAAATAGTGAATTTTAAAAAATAGCCCTGGCTGGTGTGGCTCAGTGGATTGAGTGTGGCCTGTGAACCAAGGGGTTGCTGGATCCATTCTCAGTCTAGAACACATGCCTGGGTTGAGGGCCAGGTCCCCAGTGACAGGGTGGGGAGGTGAGAGGCAACCACACATTGATATTTCTCTCCCTCTCTTTCTCCCACCCTTCCCCTCTCTCTAAAAATAAATAAATAAAATCTTTTAAAAAAGTTATTGTAAAAAAGAGATAATGCTAAAACATTTTAAAAAATGATAATAAATAAAATACTCAGTTATGTTCAAATTTCTCAGATTGTTTTACTGTTCATTTGGATCAAGATACAAATAAAATCCATACTTTACAATTCTCTGATGTGACCAAGTCACTTAGTATTCATTCCCTTCTCTTTGTGAGATTTTGCTGATTGCATCCGCAGTTATGTCACTTCGTATATTCCTCTTCTCTTAAATTGACACTTAAGATCTAATCTGTATGATAAAGCTTGTAGTAATATAATATATGCTGGGCTCTCTCTCAATCTATAGATCTAACAAGCTGATCAAAATCAGTTCCAGTTTTTGGCAAGACTACTTCATCTGGGTGGCATTTATATTTCTATCTGAAAGCACACAATCTCACGTTGTCTCTCCTTTTGTCATGTTGGATGCCATTCATTACCTCAACCTCTAATTCATTAAACATTGTAAAACTGGTGACATTCTGTTTTGATGATTTCTTTTTCCTGTATCAGGTGAATCTTCCCTTAATCCACTCTTTATGTTGAGGTACCATCAGAGAAGAAAGGCAGAACAAATGCTTGTTTCTTTCCCTGATTTACCCATTTTCAAAATAATGAGTTGGTCCCTGGCTGGCGTGGCTCAGGGGATTGATCACTGGCCTGTGAATTGAAAGGCTGCTGGTTCAATTCCCTGTTAGGACACATGCCTGGGTTGTGGGCCCAGTTGTGTGAGAGGCAACAGATTGATATATCTCTTGCACATCAGTGTTTCTGTCCCTCTCTTTCTCTCTCCCTCCCCCCTCTCTGAAAATAAATAAATAAAATCTTTAGAAAAATAATGCATTGGTCAGTTTTCAAAATAATGTGTTGGGTTTGCTAGCATTCTTCAAAGTGAGGCTTTTTAAAAAAAGTATGATTATATTTTTATGCATTTAGATATATTTGTTATGGCCCTGACCATTGTGGCTCAGTGGGTTGGACATCCTCCCACAAAACAAGAGATCTCCAGTTTGACTCCAGGTCAGGGCACATGCCTGAGTTGCCAGTCAGGTCCCTGGTTGGGGTCGTACAAGAGGCAACTAATCGATGTTTCTCTTGCTTGTTGATGTTTCTTTCTTTCTCTCTTACTCCTTCCTTTCCCCTCTCTCTAAAAATAAATGAAATAAAATAAAATAAACTTAAATATATTTGCTATGTTTCAACCCATTTCAGTTATCTTTATCAATATTCAAATGATACCCTCTTTGGCCTTTGGGAGACTGTTGAACTTGGCACCTGAGAACATTGATATGATCTTAGAAGTTTTTGACAGCTACTCTCTCACTTTGAATATTTCATGCTCCAGAACTGAAATCAGCCATTTGTCCCAGGAGCCATTTGGACACTAGGGTTACATAGCTTCCTTTCTCCCCCCAAAAATGAACATTAGGGAACAAGTCAAGCTGTTCTGCATCTTCTTCACATCATGGCGTGTCTTGGATGTCATTGCACATAATGTGCTTTAGACTTTCGAAAACAAAAGCTCCCCAAAAGCACATAACACATTAACTAGGTGATCAGATAAGCAATTAACATCATCCTTCTTATTTCCTCTTTCTTTCTATCTTAAAAAATCTTTCAAATCAATAATTCTTGTTAGCATACTATTTCTTATTGGAGAGGGGGAAAGGCACTGAATCAAGTAGTTACTTTTTAATGCACATGGCTGAGAAATTCCTTTTCTGGCTTCATATGATTCTGTGCATACCAAGAATGCTGGCTCTGTTTGGGAATTTGAAGAAAACAGCAATTTGTCCATCTGCTGATCCTCAGAGCCTCCCAGAGCTCTTTCATTCCCCAACATTTGAGATGGTAGTGATGGTGCAAATTGGGTCCTAGGAACTCCTGTGCTCTCCATTCTCCCCCACACCAAGCTCCCTCCCTCTTCATCTTGTCAGCTTCTGACAAGTGTTTGCAAGAATCTGAAGTTCAAAAAGATAAGTTCACATAACTACAAGGTAAATGCCAAGGAGCCTTGAGTAATCTTTCTTTACATAATACAGCACTTGGGGTTATTTTTCAAATGCCAAAAAGCCTTGCCATCTAATTTTCTTTCCCATTTTTGATAGAGAAATGGGTACTAAGAAATATTGCTTGGCTGAAAAAAAAAAAGAGTAACTCAAATGTTCAAATAATAATTGGCTTGGATTTCAGCCTTAGTGGGGCAGGGTGGGGGTAGGGTAAGGATGGGCAGTAGAAGGAAGGGGACAGTGGTGAGCTACTACTGAATTCCAGCTACTTGTTGCTAGCTGGAATGTGGGCACAGTGTTGCCACATCTTAGGAATTTTCAAGAGAAACTGGAAATGTGGAATTTGATGTCAAAACAATTTCTTGAGTTTCACATGGTGACTGACTTTTTTATAAAACATATTGTTAGCCAAATAAAAACACATTTCTGAGCTAAATTCTGATTTCAGGCCACCAGTTTGCTGTCCTCTTTTCTTTAATTTCCTGAGTTATCTCTCTAGACTCTTGGCCATTAAGGGGCACATATGAGATCATGACCACTTAATTTGGAGGTTTAGATTCACAGAAAATAAAAACCCCAAGTCAAAGGTGAATAGTTAAGCAATTTATTAAGCAAGAACAAAGAGAAAGCAAGAAGTAAGAGCATACATCACCAGATGGGAAAAACACCAACACCCAAACACAGACACTGGGGAATCCTGGAGGCAGCCATATTCGGGGTTCATCTGGGAATAATTCTGAGCGAAGCATCCTTCCCTCGAGTGGAATTCCAAAGTCTCACTTTGGGGGCTCTGCTTAAACATGTTTTAGACAAAAGTGGCTATGCACCAAGGCCCTTTCAGGACTCGATTGACTAACCATTCCCTCCAGGAGAATAGCCAGTTCTTCCCCAAGGAAACAATCAGTATTTACAGGTACTGAGTTAAAAATGGTGCTTAGTCTTTCATGGAGAAAGGCTAGTTCTCCCTGGGAGACAGCATTCTTACAATAAAAGGTCACAGCTCAGGCATAAACATTCTTAATATTTCTTTCACCTGTCAGCTCTGGACAATAGCTGCTATACTTTTCTCTTCTCAAGACATTTTAAAAATATGTTTATTGATTTGAGAGAGAGAGAACATCAATATGAGGGAGAAATATTGATTGGTTGTCTCCTATACATGTCCCAACTGGGAAGTGAACCCACAATCTAGATATGTACCCTGACTGGAATTGAACCTCCAGTCTTTTGTTGGTATGGCACGATGCTCCAACCAGCTGAGCTACACCAGCAAGGGCTCCCCTCAGAACATTCCGATGACCTTTGTCACTCTGCCACAGTCCCAGTGTTCTCTATTAGTCTGTAGTCTCTGTGAATGTGTGTATATTGTGTTTATATAAACACACAAACACTTAAATAAAGCATTTTGCTAAACACTTATATACAATGTTAAATTTAATCTTCACAAAACTAAGAGGTAGGCACATGTATTAGCTGTGTAACAAATAACCCCAAATTTAGCAACTTAAAACAATAGTCATGTATTATCTCACAGTTTCTGTAGCTCAGGATCTAAAAATGCCTTAGCTGGGTGGTTCTGGATCAGGGTTTCTCATGAAGTTGTAGTCCAGATGTTGGCTGTGGTCTCAGTCATCTAAAGACTCGACTTGGGCTGGTGGATCCTTTTCTGAGGTGACACACACGTGCTTGGCAAGTTAGTGGTGGCTCTTGGCAGGAGTGGCAGTTCCTCACCACGTGGACCTCTCCAGAGGGCTGCTTAAGTGTCCCTCATATATGCATCTGGCTTCCCATCAGAATAAGTGACTCAAAAGACAGTGATACAGAAGCTGTAATGTCTATATGAAGTCACACACCGTAATTTCCTTAATATCTGCTAGTCACATAAGTCAGCTCTTTCCATTGTGAAAGGGGACTATACAAAGGCGTGGATATTAGGAGGTGAGAATCATTGGAAGCCATTGTGGAGGCTGGCTACTATGACACTCTTATGATTCTATGTTATAGTGTCTATGTAATACAATTAGGTAAAAACATCTTTATTAGAATTGGGGTTATTCCAGTTACAATTCTGTGTGTCTTTGTCCCACTGGGAATAATTTCCCTCTCCTTATAGCCTCTATTCCATCCATAGCTCAGAAGCCAGTACATTACCTCCTGTGGAGGCAGGAATTCTCAGGTATTAGGGATATCTTTACCAGGTGTGGGGAGCAGGAACGTTGGTCAATGAGAAAACCGTGTCTGGACCCTAGGACCTGAGATGACTTTTTGGCTTCTTGGAAAGTTTCGTTGGTCTCCCAAGCTTCCAGGAATGAAGACACTAGACAGGTGTCTTCTGGTGGTGAAGGGTAGCCTTGGGGATCTCTCAAGTGTCTCTCTTCCAAAATCTTGTGGAGCAGGGGCAATGTCTTCTGAGACCCAAGTGGCCCTAATGTATATCCAGGGTTGAGAACCTTCCTGCTCTTGGAAGGTTGCATTTCCACTGGAGGCTCTGATCTTGGATGACTCTATCTCTATCTTAGGTCTGGAGAAAAGATGCTGTCCTCTATATCCAGCTTCTGTGTTACTTATTTCAATAATATTTGTTTATAAGAGCATGCATTTTTATTATAAAAGTAACATAATACATCATTTAAAAAGGTAAGTTATGACAAGATAACATATTCCATCTATTTGATTGGTAAGGATGAAAAAGTTTGATAACCATGTGCTATGGTGGGATGGTTACAGGGAAAGGGAAATCTGCATTTTGTGTTGGAAAAAGAGAGTATATTGGGCACAGTCATTTTGCAGGGCCAACTGGAAATATATGTCAAACATCAAAACAAGACTCCTGTGGTTCATTTCGTTCATTTCTCATGCCCTGGTTCAACAGTTGCTTGAATGTGCCTGAGACAATTTCATGTCAAAAAAATTGGACATAAAGTACAAATCCATAAGTAGGGGATTTGCTAAATAAATCAAAAGACACTCATACTATGGTTGAATTCCCATGCTGCCTTTATGAAGAATGAAGTAGAGAATTTCTCCAAATAGAACCATCTCTAAGATATATTAAGTTAAAATACCATGTTGCAGCCCTGGATGGGTGGCTCAGTTGGTTGGAGTGTTGTCCCATACGTAAAAAGGCTGTGTGTTAACAGGCCCCCAAGCCCAGGATTTTAGTGCCAGGAAGATAAGTCTCCATAAATTCTGGCTGTAAAAACCAGTGGAGATTGAGGCTTTAGAAGACAGAAACTGCTGGAATCCCTGGAGGTTCCTCTTAAAGGGCCACATACATACTTACTCAGACTCACTCCTTCTGAGCTCTAGCACAAGGGCAATGGATTAAAAGACATCAGAGACCTACAGGGAGGAACTAAATTTCCTGGCATCAGGGCAAGGGTTGGGGGGCAGCTTTCTCCCGGACAGAAGTGCTGGCAGAAGCATCATTCCTTTTCTAAGCACCCCTGCCCGCCTCTCCCCCTGCCCCATAGACAGAGCTACAAAGCCGGCAGGTGGGCTCCATATCGGAGATTACACTAACCTGGTTCACACTGTTTGTCTCACCTTAGTGATTCCCTGAGGCCCTGCCTGACCCAGCTTGCAGGCAAACCCAAGCTGTTTCCAGTGGCTTTTCCATATGAATGGCTTGTCTTGGCTCATGCTTCATATTTTCCTAAATTCTTTCAAACAAGTAGCATCTGGATTCAGCAAGCCCCATACTTCTTGGTAAGTTCCCCCAGGCCCAGCACTAGCAGCAGCAAGCCTTGGTTCACAGCTTGGCCTCACCTGGGCATGTCCAAGCCCAGTACAAGTAGCAGCCATCTGCAGATCACTTTGTATCTTATGCTGTGTGATCCTGGACAGAACACAGGCAGTGGCTAACCTCTGATGTGCCAGGAGCAATCAAGGCTCAACTACAATAAGAGGGTATACAGAGCCCACGTGGTGAGTGTACCTCAAGTACCCAGCTTGGGCTGTGCCACTGGGCCCTATAGGACACCTACTACATTAGGCCACTCTACCAAGTTTGGAAGACAAAGCAGCTCTAACTAAATACATAGAAACAAACACAGGGAGGCTGCTAAAATGAGGAGACAGAAAAGCATGGCCCAAATGAAATAACTGAACAAAACTTTAGAAGAACTAAACAAAATGGAGACAAGCAAGCTACTAGATGCAGAGTTCAAAACACTGGTTTTAAGGATGCTCAATGAATTTAGGCAAAGAGCAGATGAACTTAGAGAGAAATTCAACAGCATAAAAAAGGACATAGAAACCATAAAAAAGAAACAGTTATAAATGAATGATACACTAAGTGAAATGAAGAACAATTTACAGGGAATCAACAATAGAGTACATGAAGCCAAGAATCAAATTAGCAATTTGGAATATAAGGAAGCAAAACACACACACACACACACACAAAAAAAAAAAACACAAAAAAGCACAAAAACAAAACAAAACATTAGAATAGCAAGAAGAAAAGAGACTAAAAAAATGAGGATAGTATAAGGAGCCTCTGGGACAATTTTGCATCATGGGGGTGGCTGAAAACTTCCCTAACTTGATGAAAGAAATAGATGTACAAGTCCAGGAGGTGCAGAGGGTCCCAAACAAGATGAACCAGGATTAATTCAGATGGGTGTTAGAGGCATGAAGTCGAAATTCTGCGTATAAATTTTGACTCCCCCAAAACTTAACTATGACCCTAGAAGACTTAAAGAAGCAGTCAGATGCTAAACATGCAAACTGGCAGGGGTGTATTTTGTAGCCACTGGAATATCACATTTGGGGATGTGAATTTTTAAGAGGGTAGATGACTCTTGGTAAAATTCCAAACAAAACGAACTATGATCTTCTCAGGATGTACATGGTAGCTAACTTCCTGGAATACTCAGTGTATAACAATAGTCCAACATATACTTTGTGATGATACATAAAATAGAGGTAGGTTCAAAACTTATCTTTTTTTTTTTTTTTTTACCACCTTCATGAAAGTTCAATGGGAGATTCGGCAATTGCACAGGAACATGGGACAATTCATTCTGTAGTACTGTCCTATGCATTGAAGGACATTCAGCATTCCCAGTCATTGCCTACTCAATGCCAGTAGCTCTCCAATAATTGTGGAAACAAAGAGGGCCCATCACATTTCCCAAATGTTCCTCTGGCAGACAACTTCCCATTAACTAGTGTTCTAGAGCTGTGTTATCCCATATGGCAGCCACCAGCCATACGTGGCTAATGTGCTCCTAAAATGTGGGAAGTCTCTGAATTGAGATGTGCTGGTGGTGCAAAATACACACAGGACTTTAAGACTTGGTATGAAGAAAAAGGAAATGTAAAATATGTCATTAATAATTTAAAAAATATGTTGAAATGATAATATTTTGGATATTTGGGTTAGGTAAAATATTAACATTAACTTCATCTTTTTCTTCTTATTCTTTAAAAATATGGCTTCTGATTTACATTTATGTGTGTGGTGTATTACCTACTCCCGTTGGTCAGTGCCAGCCTGGACGGACATGGCTGTGAGTGCAGAGAGCCAATGTGCAGGGGGTACAGGGTCTAAAGGGTAGGGCAGGAGGAAGGGGTTGTGCCTTATCCTGAGCCCAAGTTTAACTGCACTTGTAACCACAGCTCTCTCTCTTTGTTTTTGTTTTTTATTCAGGTGAAATTCACATAACATAAAATTAACCATTTTAAAGTGAGCAATTTAATGGTATACAGTGCATTATCAGTGTTGTGCAACCACCACATCTGTTGAGCTCCAAAACATTTTAATCACCTCAAAAAGAAACCTACCCATTAAGCAGTCCCTCCCCATCCCCCCTGACCCCTAACTTCTGGCAACCACGAACATGCATTTTGTATTTATGGCTTTAGCTGTTCTGAATATTTTATATAAATAGAATTATACAGTTTGTGGCTTAGTGTGTCAGGCTTATTTCATTTAGCATAGGGTTTTTGAGGACATCCGCATTGCAGAATGTATCAGAACTTCATTTCTCTTTGTTGGCAGGATATTTCATTGTGAAGATACAGCACACCTTGTTTATTCATTCATGCATTTGTGGACATTTGGACTGTTTTCATCTTTTAGCTGTTGTGAATAATGATACTATAAACACACATGTACAGGTATTTGTTTTCAATTATTTTGGATATACACCTAGGAGTGGAATTCCTGGGGCATATGGTAATTCTGTTTAGTGTTTTGAGGAACCCCCAAACTGATTCTACTGCAGATATGCCATTTCACATTCCCACCAGCAACTCATGAGGACTCCAGCTTCTCCACATCCTTACCAACACTTACTTTTTTTTTCCTCTTTAAAAATATACATCCTAGTGGGTGCCTCACTGTGGTTTTGATTTGCAGTTCCCTAATGACTAACGAGGTGGTGCATCCAACTATATAGATAGCTTTTTGACAACAAAGTTTAACACATCCCTTCAGGAAACCAGTCCTTTGTCTTCCACAAAGAGACACAAATCTCTCCATGGTGCCCGTTAGGAACTGAATGTTTGTGTGTCCCCCACCCACAATTCATATGTTGAAATCCTGCTCCCCAATATGATGGTGTTAAGCGTTTGGGAGGTGCTCAGGTCATGAGGGTAGGGTGGAGCTCCCCTCTCACCACATGAGGTCATAGCTAGAAGATGGCCACCTACAAATCAGGAAGCAGGTTCTTATTAGACACCAGATCTCCCAGCACCTTGATCTTGGAATTCCCAGGCTCTAGAACTGTGACAAATCAATGTTTTTTGCTTTGCTACCCAGTGGCACCCAGTGTGTAGTATTTTTTTTTAACCATCACCTAGGATATTTTTTTCATTGCTTTTAGAGAGAGAGGAAGGGAGAGAGAAAAACAACAATGTGAAAGAGAAACATCAATTGGTTGCCTCCCATAAGCACTGGACTGGGGATTGTAAGCACCCAGATGGAGGATCAAACCACAATCTAGGTATGTACCTTGACAAGAAATCAAACCCGCAACCGTTAGGTTAAGGGGTGATGCTCCAACCAACGGAGCCACACTGGCTAGGGCTGGTATTTTTGTTATAGCAGCCCAAATGGCCAAAGTGCATATGGTTGTGATTCTATCCCACTTCCTGTTTTCACGTTTAGGTGGGGGAGAGCTGACAGTGGCTGCTATGATTCTGTCCACCTTGCAATATGGGCTCAGCTCTTTGCACCCACTCTGCAGGCCTTGGGCTGAGGTCTCCAAGGATTTAGTTTATCTGTAGAAGAAGGTTGGGAGACACTTTTGCAAAAGGGAGAAGAAAGGGGAAGGAGGGATGCAAGTTTGGGGTGTCCAGAGGTGAGGCCTCTCAGGTCTGCAGAGGAAGCAATGCTGTGTTTCAAAGCTGCTGGAGGATGATTTGCAGCCCTGGGAAGGCATCCGCAGGGTAATGTGCTACCAAAGTTGATGGAGGTGGTGATTATAACAAAGGGTCCTCCATGGGATTAGCTGGGAGGCCTGCCAAGAGCCGCTGAAAGCAAACCTCTTTCCTGTGGAGATTGCCTCTCAGGGGATAGGTGGGCTTGATGAGGCTGACACATGGTGGCGTGGGAGTGTCCACAGCAGATTGGCATCACCACACTGTAAAGTGCATATTGTTGGAGCAAAACAGGGAGCTGCAGTGGCAAAGGAGACTTGAAAGCCAGGTGGTGAGGGAGGGGTTTGACTACCCCTGAGAATGATGAGCAGACACAAGGGGTGCCTGAGCAGGGTCAGGTGTGCATTTCTTAAAAATGGCACTGGCTGTAGTATGCAAAGCAGACAGCAGGGGGCGAGAGGAAGACAGCAGAAGTCATCTCTGGGTGTAAATGAGCAAGGACATGGGCTCAGTGCTGTTCTAGATGCTTCCACAGACACAAAGCCCATGTAAGATGTGGCCATGGTCCTCAAGGACATACAGCCATGCCATGCCAGCAGACACATATTTATTGTCCCTGTGCTGCAGTAAGTAGAAGGGGAGTGAGTTTCACATCAGTTCCTTATTGTGACGTGAATAAAGAAATAGCTGAACAGCAAGGCAGATCTGTTGTAAGGGTATTTTAGCTTCCAAAGCCAATGGGCTGAATATAATACCTGGTCACAGACATTTGTTACCTAAATACCACGTGTAGAGTTCTCTCTTGATGGCAACATGTATACTTGTAAGGACATGATCATTCATCTTTGTTGATTCACCTCACTGAGCTTCAGTTTGTTCATCTGTGAAATAGGATTATAAGATTATCTCCATCACAGTATACTTGTGAGGATTAACTGAGATAATGCATACAAAGTGCTTGGCACAGTACACACAATAAATGTTAGTGATTATCTTATTGCTGTTGTTTTTTTCTTGAATAACAATATAATCTACATATGGCATTCATTATTGGTATTACTCAATCACATAGCTCTCTCTCTGATGACTATGAGCTCCCTGTGGGCAATCTGTATGTCAGTCATCTTTGCAACTACCATGCACATAAATAATTTAGGGCGGGGAATGGGCGCTATGGGGCAGGGCAGCCGTGTCCCTGTCCACAGTGCTGAATCCTCATGGCCTGGGTGTTGCTTGTGATGCTTCCTCGCCAATCGTTTCTTGTTGTGTTCTTCTCAGAGGTGCCCTCTGGAGTTCTGTAACAAATTGGCCCTGGTGTCAGCACTCATCTGCTCTTCCAGATATGTTCACTGAAACAAGGCCGGTAGTAAAGGTGTGTGCACAGCATGAGCTCACTGTTGAAAAACACACACTGTGCCCACATTCATTTTCGTAGAAGGCATACTGTGCACACACAAATTATCGAACATGTTTAGAGAAACATGGAGAAGAAGCTATACCAAGGTACAAATGGTGTTTATCACATTAGAGTGGGATTGGCCTTTTGACAACAGCAGGACTGTACTTTTAAATTTATACTCTGATATTTTTTGGTTTGTTTTAACTATAACTCTTTTTTGTCATAATGATTTGAAACTAATATTTTTAAACCAGAAAATGAAGTTAGTAGGGAAAAACTGTGAAATAGGGGTTGGGACTCACCCTCAGCATCCAAAGATGAAAAGATCAGCTTCATAATGAAGTGTCAGCCCCTGAACATTCAGGAGACACTGGAATTTGAAGTTTTGTTACATGTGTGTACCTAAGCAACCCTGAGAGAGAAGGGGCTTTAGAAACCAACAAGTTCAGCCTCCACTTCCCATTTTACAGATGAGGAAACAGACTCAGCTGGGGGAGGGAAGAATCCAACATCGCTTGTCTAATCAGAGGCAGCTCTGGGATTAGAACTCATCGTCCTGGCTTCCAAGCAAACCCTGCTTATGAGCTTCCTCGGGCTGCTGTAACAAAGTACCACAAACCGAGTGGCTCAAAAACAATAGCAATGTATTCTCTCATGGTCCTGAAGGACCAAAGTCTGCAATCAAGGTGTCCACAGGGCCATGCTCACTCTAAGGGCTCTTGGGAAGGGCTCTTCCTTGCCTCTTCCTGGCTTCTGGGGTTGCCAGCAATTCTTGGGGTTCTTGGCTTATAGATGCATCACTCTAATTTCTGCCACACTTGCCACAGGACATTCTCACAGTGTGTGTCTGTGTCTCTTTTTATGATATTGGTAATTGGCTTTAGGGCCCACCTAATCCAGTATGACCCATTCTTAATTTACATCTTAATTTCATCGATAAAGACCCAATTTCCAAATAAGGTCACATTCACAGGTACAAGGGATTGAGACTTGAATATATTTTTCCTGGGCAAGGGACACAATTCAACCCACAACACCCTGTTTCAGTCATACCAAGATGCCTCATTGTTCAGTAATAACTATTACTAACAATAACTTCTAATTTTCACTGAATACTTGGCCATGTTGCAGGCACTGTGCTAAGTGCTTTATGTGTACTATTTCATGTGGTTCTCTCTAGATTGTAGGCACTATGATTATCCTGTTTTACTGATGAGGAAACTGAGGCCCAGAGAGGTGAAGCAACTTGGCTGGTATCTCATCCAGTTAGCATGTCAGGTTGTAATTTCCAAAAATGGTCACAGCAATATTTTTAGTCCCATGCACCTTTCCAGAATCTTGTCACTCACCATCAAGAAGCAAAATCTATTTCTTCTCCATCTGAACTTGGGCAGGACCTTGTAACTGCCTAAATTAATAGGATATGGAAAAGGTGACTCTAGGTAACTTCCAAAATTAGGTTATAACTGGTGCTGCAGCCTCCAACTGCCTGTCTCCTTCAGGATGCTTGGTCTTGGAACCCAGCCACCAAGCTATGAGGAAGCCCAAACCAACTGTGTGGAGAGGCCCATATGGAGAGAAACTGAGGTCCCGCCATGAGTGAGGGAGCCTTCAGATGATCCAGCCCCTGGCTTTCAAGTCTCCCCACTGCGGTCTCAGATAAGGAAAAGCAGCATCATGGCTGTTGTGCTTTGTCTGAATTCCTGACCCACAGCATCTGCAAGCATAATAAATTGTTGTTTTATGGCACTAAGTTTGGGAGCATTTTGTGTTGCAGTCATAGCAACTGGAGCAGCTAGGAAGTGGGGAAGTCAGGGTTGGAAATTTGGAATCCCAAGCTTTGTCCACTCACTTCCACCCTGCCCCCCCTTGCTATCTGGTGAAACCCCAGTATTGTCAGCAGTTAGCAGCCTCCTCTCTCCCAGCCTGGGGACCTCTGACTAGTCCTTTTTATTTGGAAAAGAAAAATCAGAATCCAAAGGCAATTGTTCATAGAATGTGCAAAAGCCTCTTGGTGACAGCTGTGGTTCTTTTTACAATGTAAAGCCACCTGTCCACTTATCACTCCCCCTTACCCATGCAAGAAAACCAGAGTCAAACAAAAAGTAATAAGAACATCTTTTCATTCCTGTCACCCATGCTGTTTGCTCAGATCCCAAAGGTTCCTCCTAGAAGAGAAAAATATAAAAAATTAAAAAAGGTCTCTAAGGATCTGCCAGGCCAGGCATTGCCTTTTATATGCCTAACTTGCCTCCCTCCAAAACAATGGGGCTCATGCCTTCCATTTTGTTTAGCATTTCTTTTTAAAAAGATTCTATTTATTTCTTAGAGAGAGGGGAAGGGAGGGAGAAAGAGAGGGAAAGAAACATCAATGTTTGAGAGATACATCGATTTGTTGCCTCTTCCATGCCCCCACCAGGGACCTAGCCCACAAACCCAGGCATGTGCCCTGACTGGGAATCAAACTGTCAACCTTTTGGTTCACAGGCTGGCACTCAGTCCACTGAGCCACGCCTGCCAGGGCTCATCTTGTTTAGCATTAAAAAAAAAAAATTGCGCTTAACTTCTGTATAGGCCTAGAAGCACGTCCATGCACCTTAAGGCTGGAGAGCCAGGTTGGCCTGAATGTGAATCTGTTTTGTTCAGTCTATGCATGTGGATTGATTAGGACTCATTGCAAAGTGGGAAAACACACACACACACACACACACACACACATACACACACATTCCCATAGTTTCACCTTAAGCTCTTTAAAGATAGTAATAATTATTATTAAAACAAAGGAATGTATTCACTTTCACAAACAAAAGTTCTAGTGTATGTAGTTTAACTTTGGATGAGGCTGGATCAGGGGCTCAGATAACACTGCATTCCTCAGCTTTGCCTTCTTGGTGGTGTCTTCATGTTCTGGCTCTTCTTGGGGATCCCTGGCAACTTCAGGTTCCTCCTATCACTGAACCAAATGGAGAGGAACACAAAGTTTCTCTGCCCAATAGCACTAAAGGAATCAAGGAACGGAGGCTTGCTTTCTCTGGCTGGTCATTCTTGGGCTATGGCTCTGCCCTGAGCTGATTGCCGTGGCTTGGACAATGGAGTGCACCTGTTGGCTCCCTTTAAGTCAAAGGCTGTGAATTTGACTACACAGGAGATTGGTCAGAAGGGGGACACAAGAACTGCTATTACTGGAAAGGGTGGAGGATTTGGAACACAAGCAGCCACCACAGGGTGGAATTGGGATACACAGAAAATAACACTTCCATATTCACAGCCCTAATAGAATCTAACAGGTCATTCACAGAATACAGAAATGGTCATTATAAACACTTGAAAAGGTGCTTGAGCACACTGGTAACCTGGGAAATTCAAAGTAAAACATCAAATGAAATAGAACTTCTCCACCTTCCCCATCCAGTGGCAATATACATCCAACTATAAACAATACTATAAACAAAACTGTTACAGAACACAGAGGCCACAGGGGCCAAGGTTCATTATGTCCGCTGCCTTAAGGAAAGATATCTCTCACAGCCAGAGATTTGTGAAAGGAAAGAAACGTTTATTTATTGCTATACAGACTTAAAGTAGCAACCTAACATCTTCATTAAAATATCAAAGTCCTTTAGGATACCCACAGATGCCCACAGTGCTTCCTTCTCACCCTGACCCTAATTCGGGAAAAGAAGCAAACGTCCGAGATCCAGACTCCTATCAATGTCAGCTGTGTCGCCATCCAGGCAGGATCTCTGATTAGTCCAAAGCCATGAGGCACCTTCTTGTGGCCCACTGGCAAGAGTTCTTTCACCCTTTTTCCAGGCAAAATCTCTCTTGCTTCCCAGGCCACACAGCCAAAGGGAGCACCCCAAAGCTGCACCCTCCTCTTCTACCAAAGTTGCAGGGAAGGGGTCTCTACTCTGGCAAAACCTCGTGGCTCTCCCTGGCAAAGCTGTGAGAGGGTCTCCACTCTGCCAGAAGCCCATGGCTCTCTCTCCAATGGCTGCCACACCTGGGTTTAAATCCTCACACCAATCCTCCTCTGCAGCCCCATTTCTGACTCCTCCCACAATCGGCTACACTTGCCAGCACTCCTGTATCCTTCCAGCTTTACTGGGCTGCCATAGTGAGTCTGGGCAGGTGTAGCCCCATGGCATGAAGCCAATCATCTCCAAGCTCTCAAGCAGGCCCTGCAAACAGGGGGAGTTGCCTTCCAGTTCCATCTTGGGTGAAAGTCACTCCCTTCTCCCTGGCTCAAAGCATGGCCACAGCTATTCAACATATCTATAAAACCAGTTAAAGGTTATAGATATGTTAAATGACCATGCCAGAGGTTAGCTGCAAAACTGTTGCTGTACAAAACAGCTCTCAATAGCCCTGTTCCATTTGTCCCTTCCCCCAACTCACACCTGAGGGGGAAGGGGTGAGGACATTTTATATGTCTTTCTAATATTTCCTGGACACCCTGAGTTCTGGGCCCCATTCCAAATCCCTTTTTGGGGCCCCCCTCTTGGCTGCACCCTGTTACAGAACCAGTTTAAAATGGAGCCAGGGCTGCCATCCCAAAGGAACTGCCCTGCACAACTTGTGTCTCAAACCTGTGGAATGTTAAAACATGGCAAAGTAACTTTTGAATTGGGCCTAAGCAAACTAACTTACCCCAAAAATCCTATTTACAAAGATAACAAGAAAGTAGTTATTATGACTACTGGGCTGAAAATTAAAATCATTGTTTAAAATTAACATCACTATGTTATGTTATCTGCACCAATAGAAATGCCTCCCTTCTATTGGTGTAATTGCTCCCCTTCCATTCTCATGAATATCCATTGCCTTTGTCTCTTAACTGGAACACTATTTGGATTTCTGCCTGAATTAATGATTCTAGAATAGCTATTCTTATTGATCTCAAATAAAAGCTAGGTGCCTCTCACTTTGAGAGGCCTTTTCTTTTTAGGTTAGCTCAGTGTTGGCAAGAGTGTGAGGATGGGTACTCCTACACTGATGGTGGGGTGTAAAATGGGGCATCCTTTTAGGTAGACAGTCAAACCAATATTTCTCAAAGGTTTAAGTTGTCATTTCCAGAAACCCCTAGAAATGCAAGCTATCCGTGCCCAAAGACCTATGTACAAGTGATGATGCCTTCTTTTTCTGGTGTTAAGGCTTCTGTTATTTTTTAAAAAAATTAGATTCAGTTAGTGTTTGAAATAAGGCAGGTGTACACAAGGTTACTGCTGGTGCTGTTCAGCCAAGAAAACCTTATAGCAGGAGCGCTCCTCAAGGTCTTACCACTGCCAGCATTCAGACCTTGCAACAGCCTCAATTCCTGCACCTAAATCTGCATGGCTCTCTGGGGACTGCAGGACTCCCCACATCTGGGATTTCATCTGGGTCAGACTGTCCCAGCCAAGAGGACAAAAGTTGGGATGAGAAAGGAGCCTGGACTACCTGGAGCCCTGGCCTCACCCTAACGAAGAGCTCAGGGAGCCCGAGAACTGGGGGATGAACAAGTCAGCATAGAGGAAAGCAAAAATGATGGCTCAGCTTTGGGTCGTGATTTCCCTCAGCCTTGTCTTCTTAGTCAAAGGTGATGAGTCCTCGTTGTCTTCTGGCCTTTGATTTTCAGACTTCTCACTCATTCCAGAAGAGCAGAGGAAGTGGGTGAGGGGAAGCTCTCTGCAGTTTGGGCTGTGCCCCCAAGTAGCCCCAGAGTTCAAATTTAGTGCCTGCTACTTAGTAACCATGGGACTTTGGCAAATCACTGGACCCACATTTCCCCACCTGTATCCTGGAGATGCTAATGCTTATTTTGCTAGGTTCCTTCACCTAATCAATATGTATTGAGCATCTCCTGTGTGCCATGCACAGGGGATATGGTAGTAAACTAATTAGTCAAAAATCTCTGGCCCCATGAAGCTTATTTTTAGTGAGAAAGAACAAAATGAATAAATAGGTGCATACAATGTAATGTCAGTTGGTAATAAACACTGTGAAGAAAAATTAAATGGGTGAGGATAGAGAGGGTTAAGGGAGCAGTTCCTGTCAAGCGTCTAGCATAGGGCCTGGCACATAGTAGGCCTGAATAAACAAAAATGAATTCACCGCTTTGCAGTTTAGCAAGTAAGCACCACATGGTTTTCAGGACTCAGAGGACCTTCCCTCCCTGGAGAAGTTGTGAAACAGGGTGCACCCAAGGGGGCGTGCAAATAGGGATTTGGAGTAGGGCCCAGAACTCAGGGTGTCCAGGAAATATTAGAAAGACATATAAGATGTCCTCATCCCTTCCTCCTCAGGTGTGAGTTGGGGGAAGGGACAAATGGAACAGGGCTATTGAGAGCTGTTTTGCATAGCAACAGCTTTGCAGCTAACCTCTGGCATGGTCATTTAACATATCTATAACCTTTAACTGGTTTCATAGATATGTTGAATAGCTGTGGCCATGCTTTGAGCCAGGGAGAAGGGAGTGACTTTCACCCAAGATGGAACTGGAAGGCAACTCCCCCTGTTTGCAGGGCCTGCTTGAGAGCTTGGAGATGATTGGCTTCATGCCATGGGGCTACACCTGCCCAGACTCACTATGGCAGCCCAGTAAAGCTGGCAGGATACAGGAGTGCTGGCAAGTGTAGACGATTGTGGGAGGAGTTAGAAATGGGGCTGCAGAGGAGGATTGGTGTGAGGATTTAAACCCACACGCGGCAGCCGTTAAGGAGAGAACCACAGGGCTTTGTCCAGAGTGGGAACCTCACAGCCCTGTGAGGGAGAATCACCTTGTAGCTTCAGCAGAGAACTGCCACTCGGCTTTGGCAGAGTGGCATCCTCCCCTGCCCACAGCTTTGGTGAGGAGAGAGCCACATGGTTTGGCCAGAGTACAGACCCCTGTAGCTTTGGTAGAAGAGGGCCATGTGGCTTTGGGGTGCTCCCTTTGGCCACATGGCCTGGGAAGCAGGAGAGATTTTGCCTGGAAGAAGGGTAAAAGAACTCTTGCCAGTAGGCCATGAGAAGGTGCCACATGGCTTTGGATTAATTAGAGATCCTGCCTGGACTACAACACAGCTGATTGTGTCAGGAGTCTGGATCTCAGACGTTTGCTTCTTTTCCTGAGTTATGGTACCCTGAATTAGGCTCAGGGTAAGAAGGAAGCACTGTGGGCGTCTGTGGGTATCCAAAGGGACTTTGGTATCTTAATGAAGACATTAGGTCACTACTTTAAGTCTGTATAGCATTAAATAAACATTTCCTTTCCTTTTCACAAGTTTCTGGCATTGAGAGACATCTTTCCTAAGGCAGTGGACATAACGAACTTGGGGGGTTCCTTTCGGTAATGGTATATCATCACCCCCTTGGTGCCTGTGTTCTGTAACAGTTGCAAGGAGACTCCCACACAGGGTTCCCAGCTGTGTGAGAAATACTATATCTTTTTCATTGAGGTAAAATTCACGTAACATAAAATTAACATTAACCATTTTAAAATGAACAATTCAGTGACAATTAGTACATTCACAATGTTGTGCGACCATCATCACTCTCTAGTTCCAAGACATTCTCAGTACCCCAAAAGAAAACTCTGTACTAATTAAATAGTCACCCCTCATTCCTCCCCCTCCCCAATCCCTGACAAATGTTTGATTGCTCAGAAAATGCACAAAGGGTTTAGGAGTGCCAAGGCACAACAAATACATTCATTAAAGCAAAATTAGTACCAGTCTTAAATTCTAGAGGTTACAAACAACCTCACTGAGGTCATTCATGCTTAATTATGGTGCCTAGTAATTACCTTGACCAATTAGGGCAAAGGTTTTGGAGTGTGTTTCTATTCCCAGACACTGAGTCATCAGTGACCCAAAATAAATCATTTTCCTCTATTTGTGTCTTGGATCATCCACATGGAAGTGCTGGCCAACCCCTCAGGGGAATGCCACAGGCTTCATTAATTGATATTTGGAAAATAGTATAATTTGTGTATGTGAGGCCTATACAAACATAACATCACTATTTTTTGCATGTTGGATTCATTTATTTAATTATTCAACTGTGTTCCAGGTGCATTTAATATTGATTAAGCTCTTAGTCTGAGCCAGGCCCTCAGACAAGAACTGGGGATGTAACCATGAACAAGATAGATGGGCCCCTGTCCTCATAAACTTATAGACTAATGGTGGAGATGGATGATAAATAAGTAAAGCAGTGCATAAAATAATTACATACTGTTAACTGCTGTGAGGAAAATTAATAGAACTCTGCCACAGATAGTAGCAGGGGGGATCTACTCTTGATAAATGATCATGGAAGACTTCTTGGAGGAAGCGATCTCCGAGCTGAGATCTGAACTACGGGAAGGAAACAGGCAGGTAGAGCTGGTGCTCAGTATGAATGGAAGGCATGAAAGAAAGGAAGCAAAATAGAGTGGGTAAGAGTAGTAAGTGGTAGTGACATGCATAGACTTTCTAGGTTTGAATCCTGCCCTGCCACTGACTGGCTGTATGTCTTTGTGCAAGTTATTTGCTGTTTTTTTTTTCATGCCTCAATTTCTCCATTTGTAAAATGGGAACAATGATAATACTTGTTTCATGGGCTCTCAGGAGGACTCAGTGAATTGATATTTGTGAAGTACATAAAGCTTTGCCTGGTATGGATCCAGCATCATGCACACATGTAAGGGTCCCAGAGGCTACTGATGCCATGGTATCCCCTTTGTCACCTGACTTCACCTGCAGCTGCAGGGAAGATAGTTTCCAGTTCTCAGTGCTTCCCAACTCAGCCTGCATCTCTCCTCCTCTCCACCTAGGGGAGCTCTTCAGCTCAACCAAACACAGGCTTACCCTGGGAATGTGGGGGAGGTTAAGTCCTGAGAGCTACCCTCAACCAGTGAGGATAGAAGTTGGTGGATAAATGCCTCAGGCGCTGTGCCCAGCACTCCACAGAGTCTCTCAAAGGAGCCCCAATGAAAGTGAGCCCCTGTTGCCCACGGAGTAACCTGCTAGTTAATGCACTCTCTATTTATTGGTTCTTCGTTTCCTCTCCCATTTCACTCCTTCTCAGCCGTTCCTGGAATCACTTCCCAAGGCTGGGATGAGGCAGGCCACTTGTGTAGAGTGTGAAATTGAAAGGTGCAGCCCTATTCAGGTAGCTTGGATGGAGTGTCTTTTGGATTCGCCAAAATTGTGGGTTCCATCCCCGGTTGGGGCACATACAGTAGTCAACTGGTGAATGCATAATTGGGTGAAACAACAAATCAATATATTTCCTTCTCTCTCTCTCTCTTTTCCTTTCTCTTTATCTCTCTCTCTCAAAAAAAAAAAAAAAAAAAATCAAAGAGACAAGAGGCATAAGACACATCCAGGCTTTAGTCTAGGAGTTATGGAAACCTCAAATGGTTTCAACAGGCAGTGGCTGAGATGATTTTTTTAAAGTCCCCTCTACCCCAGCTACCACATGGAGCACAATTTAGAGCAGACTGTGTATGGAAATGGACCAGTTAAGGGGCGCAGCAACATTCCAAGTACTTTATATCAGCATGCCCTTTTACTAGCAAAGCAACTGCATTTTGAACACAGGGAATCCAAGATCAGAGAGGTTGAATGATACACTCAAGGTCACAAAGCAGTTACCTATAAGGTTCTTGATAAAACACAACAAAACATGGCATAGACCATACTTATACTAACAAATTATTCACTATTTATATGAAATTCAAATTTGAGTGGGTGATTTTATATATCTATATCTATATCTATATCATTCCTAATTACAGACCTAGCCAGGATTTTAGTCCTGGTTCTGGCTCCAAAGCTGGCCCTTCTCCCATAATGCCTAGACTCCAGGACAAGGATTTGCTCTAGTTCATCTCCATGTCCCTGCTCATCATGGGCCTTGAGGACAGACAGCAAGTCCCCAACAAATGTTTGTTGAGTGAATAGAAGGAAAGATGTGCAACGTCAGAGAATTTGGGAGCCTTTCTGGCTTCTTCCACTCATTGTAGCTTTTGAAGTTCATCTGCATTGTAGCAAGTACAATATTTCTGTACTTCCTCAGGCTGCAGATGGTATCCAGGGCAGAGATTGTTCTCAGCAACCCACTTCAGTGGCTAACCCAATATTTCTCTTTTAAAAAAAAATGTATAAGTGCCCTGGCTGGTGTGTCTCAGTGGATAGAGTGCTTGCCTGTGAGCCAGAGGGTCACCAGTTCAATTCCCAGTCAGGGCCCATGCCTGGGTTGCAGGCCAGGTCCCCAGTGGAGAATGTGTGAGAGGCAACCACACATTGATGTTTCTTTCTCTCTCTTTCTCTCTCCCTTACCCTCTCTCTAAAGATAAATGAATAAAATCTTTTTAAAAATGTAGAAGTAAGTTTATTGATTTTAGAGAGAGAGGAAGGTGGGGAGAGAGAGAGAGAGAGAGACAGAGAGAGACATTGATTGATTGCTTCCCATACACTCTGACCAAGGAACAAACCCAAAACCTAGGTATATTCTCTGACCAGGAATTGAGCCCCCAACCTTCTGATTTATGGGACCATGCTCCAACCAACTGAGCCACACTGGGTAGAGCTAAACCAGTATTTCTCTTCTCCCAACCCATCTTCTCTCCCCTGGAGCCAAGTGCTGGCATACTAAGTAAGCTCTCAAAGTGAAAGAAGAGGGAAAATGCATGGGGATTTAAGGCATGAGATGTTAAAGTAATCCACTGGGTTGCCACCAGATATATTTTGGATCCATCTGCCTCTCTCCAGGTTCCTCTGTCCTTTTGATCACAGCCCCATCCCCCCACCCCAGTCCAGAAACCACCACTTCTTGCTGTTCTCCCAGCTTCCACTAAACTAATAAGAGTGAAATTTTTATTATGGAAAATTTCCGAAAATATTCAAAAGGAGGGAAAACAGAATATGAACACAATGTTAACAATTCATCAACTCGTGGCACAGTTTCACCCACTCCCAGCCTCCTGGAATTTTAAATTCTTCCTCCCTAAGTTTTTTTCTTTTATTTTGAAAATTTTTTTCAGCTTCAGGGACAGGATAATCCAACTTTTCACCAGTTTACCCAGCAGATGTATTGTCTCTTGTGGCATAAACTTTATTACAAGATTCCTTCAGGAACATAGGAACATGCTTTTTAAAAAAAAAAAACAGATTTTTAAAATTTATTTTTAGACAGAGGGGGTAAGGGAGGGAGAAAGAGAGGAAGAGAATCATCAATGTGTGGTTGTCTTTTGTGTGCCCCCTACTGGGGACTTGGCCCACAACCCAGGCATGTGCCCTGACTGGGAATTGAACCTGTGACCCTTTGGTTCACAGGCCAGCACCCAATCCACTGAGCCACACCAGCCAGGGCAGGAATATGCTTCTGAATACGCTTTTGAATACGCTTTTGAAAATTTTGGTACTCAAAACCAAAGTTCAGAGACTTAAAAAAAAAAAAGCCTCTCTTTTGCAAATCTCCCAAATCAAAGCCTTGGCTTCCAAGATTATTATTTCTGCCACGAATTTCAAAAGACTGTTTAAAAACTCTTAAAAGCCAACAATTTGGCTCTCTGGCCCTTTCTTTCTTTGAATTAGTTTGGGTCAGGACTCTAAGGGTTGTATGCAGACGGATTCAGGGCTCAGCCTCAGTGGTTTTGTGGAGAGAGGGGTCACAGAATTTCTTTTCAAAAGAGAACGAATATAACGTTGCTACATGTGCAAAAAAAAAGTTACCCATTGCTATTTTTACTGTTGTTAAAATATAATTTTTGTGAATTTAAATGATTTTTTAGAACATTCATGCGTATGATGTCTACTAGCCTGTTTTCCCACATTTTAAGCTCTTCAACTACAATTCCCAAATTAGGGATGGTTAGTTCTTTATTTAATATGTCACTCGCCTAGGTATTTCTTCAAGAGCAGATTCTCAGGGCTGTGGACCAGTTGTGCACATTTGCAAAACAGTGTCCTGGATTTCACCTCAAGTCCCATGTCATTTGACGGTCCAACATTCCTGCTTAGCCTTGCATCATCTGATTTACTTGGTCACAGGCATTAGCGTTCACGCTGAAGTTAGTCACCTGTTTTTGAAAAAGACAGTTCCACTGAAATCTTTCAATATTTTTCAAGAGGAAAAGTCTCTCAGAATCAGGACTTAGCCAGACAGGATAATTCAGGCTCAGACATGATATAGACAAACTGAAGGGGAAGGAAGGATGGTTAGTGGTGAGGGTCACTTACTGAGAATAGAATTGCTGGTGTTTATCCTCACCTCACCCAACAGCTTCCCTGGTGACCTGACATGCCACAAATGGGCTTGGTTTCCAAACGGGCAGTTTTCCTGGTGACAAAATCAGAATAGCCTGTGTGTCCTTACAGCCAGAGGCAAAAACCCTTGTATTTTTTTGTAAGGGGCCCAAATTATCATAATGGGGTATACACTGATTGTTTTTTCAATCAACTTTTTATTTTAGAATAATATTTTAGATTTACAAAAGAGTTGCAAAGACAGTGTGTACAGAGATTTCCTACATACCCCACATCTACTTTCCCTTACGATTTTCTGGTATAATAAACATCTTACATTATTACATTTGTCACATTTAATTAACCAATATTGAGCTATCATTATTAACAGTCTACACTTTGTTCAGATTTCCTTATGTGTTACATCCCAGGATCCCATCCAGGATGTCACATTAAATTTAGGTGTCATATCTCTTTAAACTCCTGTTGGTTGTGACGGTTTCTGGGACTTTACTTGGTTTCGTTCTTTTAATTTAATTTTATTTTTGCTATCACAAATGCTATCACCTAATGCTAACACAATTTTTTAAATTTATTGATTTAAGAGACAGAGAAAGAGAGAGAGAAAGAAGCAGCAATATGTTGTCCCACTTATTTATGCATTCATTGGCTGATTCCTGTATATGTCCCGACTGGGGGTCCAACCGAAACCCTGGAGTATTAGGATGCTGCTCTAACCAACTGAGTGACCTGGCCATGGTGGTTTTTGTTTTTAAATTGAGATATAATTTACATATCATAATATCTACAATTTTAAAGTATACACTTCAGTGGATTTTAGTATATTCAAGAATTGCGGTATCTAAATCCATAACATTTTCTTCACCTCTGTGAGAAATCACATAGTCATATAGCAGTCACTCCCCATTCTCTCCTCCCCCCAGCTCCGGGCAACTACTAATCTACTTTCTGTTTTCATGGACTTGCCTATTCTAGACATTTCATAGAATTGATATCACACATCTTGTGGCCTTTTATATCTCACTTCTTTCCCTGAGTGTATTGTTCTCGAGCTTCATCCACGTTGTAGCATCTGTAAGAACCTCATTCTTTTTTTTATGGCTGAATAATATTCCATTGAATGACTGAACAATTTAGTTTATCCATTCATTAATTGATGGACATAACCATTTTTGGCTATTAAACTTTTTTTATATTTTCAAGGAGCACTGCTTAGGTATTTTGTAAAATGTCTTTCAACTGAGATCTGTCTGATGTGTTTCTCATGATTAAACTGGGGTTGGGTTTGGGGAGGAAGACTAAGGAGGTAAAGTGCCCTTCTCATCACTCACACAGGCAGTTTCTGTTACTAAAATGATTTCTCACTCTTTTTTTTTTAACCCTCACTTGAGGACATGCTTATTGATTTTAGAGAGAAGGGAAAGGAGGAAGAAAGAGAGGAAGAGAAACATTGATCAGTTGCCTTTTATATACACACCCACTGGGGACGGAACCCGGAACCTAGGCTGGCACCCTGACCAGGAATCCAACGCTTGACCTTTTGGTTTTCTGGACAACACCCAATTGGGAGCCACACCGGTGAGGGCAAATTCTCACCCTTGCTGTGAACTTTGATCACCTGGCAGAGGTAGCGTCTGTCAGATTTCTCCACTGTTAAAGTGCCCTGATTTCAATAGACAGTCACATCAATTTCCTCTTCCCTTTTTGACTATATGGTTATAACTCTAATATTAATTTTTTCTGCATAGATATATTAAAGGGAAGCTTAGTTTGAACTTGTTTTAGATTCATACTTTATTTCTTTTTAAGATTTTATTTATTTACTTTTAGGCAGAGGGGAAGGGAGAGAGAAAGAGAGGGAGAGGAACATTGATGTGAGAGAAATACATCCATCTCCCACAACCCAGGCATGTACCTTGATTGGGAATCGAACCAGTGAACTTTTGGTTTGCAGGCCAGTGCTCAGTCCACTGAGTCACACCAGCCAGGGCTGGATTTGTACTTCAAATAAAGACCTTTCATTTTCTTGGATAAAAGAACATCTAATTACATAAAAAGTGTCACAGTGCAGTGATTTGCAGAGATTTTTAAACAAATATTTAATATCCAGCGTTGGTGAGGATGTAGAGAAACAGACATTGCACAGCCTTTCTGGGGTAAGGGTAAAGATGGAAGGAAATTTGGCAGTTCACATCCAAGGCCCTGAAATGTGCCACCCAATTCCATCAATTCTACATTCAGAACTTAATATGAAGAAAATATATATGTACACAAAGATTTTGCCGAAAACAAAAATCCAATTTATTATAGAATTATTTATAGGAAATAAAAATTGAAAATAACCTAACAGCCCAAGTAAGAATTAGCTTCAAAATTGACATAATCCATTGCTAAACAACCATTTAAAAGCATATAAAGACAGGAAAAGAGTATCACAATTTATGAAGCAGAGAAAAATGATTAAAAAGTGTATACAAAAATTCAAATTTTTTTTGTTTTTTTAATTCAAATTTTTAGAGCAATCAGATATATATGTATTTGCATAGAAGAAATAATGGAAGGATATTTATTAAAATGTTACATTTGGTTTTCAGGTGAGAAACCAATAGTTTGGTTGCTTCTTTCTATTTATTTGTATTTCCTTACAATTAATGTGTTTTGATTTGTGATAAGAAAAATTAGTGTCAATTTTAAAAGTTGTTTCTATTTACTATGTTACATGAAGTGATTTCTGTGTTTAGCCATTAACATGAACTTTAGAAAGAAATCTAACAAATAATTGTCTCATTATATTAGGCCAAGCTCAGCTCTGATCATTATTATTTGTATCAGCCATTGTCCCCACACCAAAGAAATGGACACTCAAATTGGGTGCTTTGCAGGGAGTGCAATACAAGGGGTTATGTTGTACGCTGAGGCCAATGGTCTCTGAGTTACCACTCCTGTGTTGGAAAGGGTGAGGAGAGAGAATGTGGTCAGTAGATCTCAGAAAGGGTAGCCTTACGGAGGGAGGGCTTAACTTAGACCCCGACACAGACCAATATGCTGTAACCCCCACAGGTAAGGAGCTAGGGCAATAAATACCCCAGCTTATGTCCCTTCTTCCCTTTGTTATCCTTCTTGGGCTACGCATTGTCTGAAGCTACCAGAAATGGTAGTGCATCGCAAGTCTGTTGATATGGGCCATGCTGGTCAGCTTCCTGGGGCTGACAGCAGAGAGGGAAAGATGCAGATGGGTCTGGAGGAATGGTCAGAGGACAGCCAGCACATGACCTTGGATGAGTTGTTTAACCTCTGTAGTATAGTAGTCCCTACTTATCCATGGGGAATACTTTCCAAGACCTCCAGTGGATGCCTAAAACCACAGATAGTACTGAACCCTATATATACTTTTTTTTTCCTGTACATACATCCCTGTAATAAAGTTTAATTTATTACAATAATAATAACATAGAAAAATTATAAAAATATACTGTAATAAAAGTTATGTGAATGTGCTCTCTAAAAATATGTTGTACTGTACTCACTCTTCTTGTGATGATACGAGATGGAGAGAGGTACCCAGAATAGTGTGCAACTTAATACTTATGAATTGCTTATTTCTGGAATTTTCCTTTCATATTTTTGGACTGCAGTTGACAGCAAGTAACTGAAACCACAGAAAGTGAAACCATGGATAAAGAGCACTACTGTATAATATGAAATATATTTGGTCTTTATCCTTGGTTCCTGGTACAGACCTCCAAAAACTCTTGGAATTTCCCTGAGTGAAGGAGGGTTTTCTGTCTTCCATAACAATTACACCTGAGTTTATACTAATGAGATGACTTGGGGTAGGGCCCCTAGATAGTCTCAGGATGGGACTGGTCACTAGGAAGATCAAGTGGTTGGAACTTTTAGCCCCAAGCATAGACCTCTGATGAGCAGAAGAGGGGGGCTGGGGACTAAGTTCTACACTATAGAATCTATAGCAACTCTTGAAGAACACTTAATGAGCTTCTGGGTTAGTAAACACACACGGAAGTGCTGGGAGGGTACACTATACCTGGATAGACAAGCTTGGAGCCCACACCCTCTGTACCTTATCCTATGCATCTCTTCCATCTGGCTGTTCCTGTGTGATATCTTTTGTAATAAAATGGTAATAGTAGGTAAATTGTTTCCTGAGTTCTGTGAGCCCAGTGCAACATGAGGAGGGGGGCGTGGGAGCTCCTGATTTATAGTTGGTCAGTCAGAAGTACGGAGGCCTGGACTTGGGATTGGCATCTGAAGTGGGAGTAGTCTTATGGGACTGAGCTTTTAACATGTGGGGTCTGAACTGAATTGCTGTTGGTGTCCAGCGAGTTGGGGAATTGGTTGGTATGGGAAAAATCTTCACACATTTGGTGTCAGAAGTATTCTGTGGGTAGAAACAGATGTTAGGAACCTCTTTGTGTCTCAATTTTTCATCTTTAAAATAAGAATTAAAATACCGACCTTATTGGGGAATTGTCAGGATCAAATGAATCAATACACACAAAGGATTTACCATAAATATTAAAACATGTGGAATTGTATATGTGTCAGGGGGACCTTTTATTAAAATGTTATTAATTTTGAGGCGCTCAGCTCTGCAACATTAACGTGTAGGTAGGGATGCTTAACTCCTAATATAACTCCTCCTTGCCATATGTAATCGAAATTCACACTTTCTTCAATGTCTAGTTCTCTTTTTCCTTTTGGCTATATGGAGATACCCATTTGAATACTCTTGAGTTAGGCAGTGTTTTATGATTAGCTCTGGCCAATGGTATATGATCAGAAGAGATGGTCACTTCTTTTCTGATGCAGCAAAAAGCCTCTGCAAGGTTCTCCAGGCTCATCTTCCCTTTTGTGGGGGAGGCCTGGTATAGAGAGCATTGAGTCATAAGACAGAAGCTGCATGGATCCCTGAGTCACGGTGCATCATCCTGTGGTAGACAGCTGCCCTGGAGGGTCACCTGGATCCAGAACCGACTTTGCCTGAGCAAAAAGGAACTTTTGTGTGTTTAGCCAGTTAGATGTGTTTGTTACTGTTTTTGTTGCTTGCTCATTCACAGCAGCATAAACCTATCCTGACTAGTACAACATACTGATGGATGTTTCAATAAAACAACCAGACGGTTTATTCTGAGGATCCAGGTCCCCACCTCTCACATCTTTCATCCCTGGCTCTTTTATAACAAGCTGCTGCTGTAGCCGCTAGGAAAAACCACAGAAACACCCTCTGCCAACTGCGTCAGCATCACCAGTTCTTATGGCCTCTGCAGAAGGAGCAATGGTGCTAATTTTTTTAATAAGAAAAGAAAATGGCTTTGTAAAATGGTTCTAATCTGCCAGGCCACAGTTAATGTGCCCTGGTTTGGGCAGAGCGGTAGAAACAGCATGTATTTGCATTCCCATCATGCTTGCGTCCTTTAAATGTAGTGGGCAGCCTCTAAGGGGGATCCTAAAACCCACGTCTCTTCTTATTCACGTCTTTGTGTGTGAGCTGGATTTACTGACTTGCCTCAAATGAACAGAATTCAGCAAATGATGGACCCTACATCCCAGAGTAAGTTAAAAAAACAGCGATTTCTGTCTTGGGTGCCCTTTTTTCTCTCTCCCTCTGCTGAAAGAAGCCAGCTGCCAGGTTGTGAACTACCCTAAGGAGAATTAATTAACATAACTATTACCCAAACTGTTTTCTTTTCCAAAGGGGATTACAACAGCCAACCCCGCTTGTAATTCCACTCTCCCCCTCATTCTAGGCAACATTTGCTCTATTTTCTATGACTATAGATTAGTTTGCATTTTCTATCATTTTATGTAAAGGGAATGAATTTGAAAGTACTTTTTTGGGGGGTGGAGTCTGCTTCTTTCACTCAACATAATTATATTGAGATTCATCCATCCATGTTGTGTTGTTTACCACTAGTTCATCCAGTCTTACTGACGTACCCTGGGCTGTCTGTTCACTTGTTGATTGGTGTTCAGTTTGCTTCCAGTTTTGGATCACTACAGGTAGAGATAATATGAACATTCATGCATAAGTATGGCTTTCTTTCCTCTTTGGTAATTACACGGGAATGGAATGTCTGTGTCTTAACCTAAGTGTATGTGGAATTTTAACTTCTGGGCGTTTATCCCAAAAACACTAATTCAAAAGATATATGTACTCTTATGATCATTGCAGCATTATTTACAACAGCCAAAATGTGAAAACAACCTAAGTGTCCATCAGTGGATGAATGGGTAAAGATGTGGTATATGTATTAGTATACAATGGAATAATACCTAGGTATAAAAAAAATGAAGTCTTATCATTACTGACAAAATGATTGGACCATGAGGGTATTTTGCTAAGTGAAATAAGTGAAGTGGAGAAAGATAATGCCTTGTGATTTCATTCATATGGGAAATATAAACAAAACAAATGATAAAACAAAACAAAAACAAATTCGCAGATGCAGAGAACAAATTGGTGGTTATCAGAGGGAAACAACAGGTGGCGGCACTGAGCCAAAGGGATTAAGGGAGTCAACTGTACTGTGACTGACAGTAACTAGACTTTAGAGGATGACTACTTTGAAATGTATACAGATGTCAAATTATTATATTGTACAGCTGAAACCTGTATTACATTGTATATCAATTTTACCTTAATAAAAAGAAAAGGCTCTTGAGTTATTTTTCAAAGTGATTGTACCATTTTACATTCCCACAAGCATCCTATAGGACACTTTACATCCCTGGCGCTAACCCACTAAATAAATACCAGAGGTCCCAGTTACTGTGACAACTTAGCCCTCAACTCCCTTTACAAAGTCCCGGGGCTGGAGCAGTGCTGCCACAGTTGAGAACCACTAGATCAGAAGCTCTTTTGTTCCAGTGGTAGGCAAAGATAAGCCCCGATTTAGGAACCAAGGAAGAGAAATGTGTGAACGCATATTTGTGAACAAAATTTATGGTAACTTGAAGTACAAGATGGTTGTGAGAACCAGAGGTAACGGCCAGTGGTACATCTTGGCTGCACCATGCATTTTGTGGTTCTTCAGTTTCTGAAAAGACCAAAATGCTCTTATTTAAAGAACTGAAGTTTATGCGCAATGGTGGTTAGAGCCTAGAGCCTAATGATCCATTTGCTTTCTATTTTTAACTTTCTCTCTGGCCCTCTAGCCTCCCAGAGCGTCCCTGGGGTAAAAATAAGTGGTGTTTGGTAATCCTGACCTGAAAGGTGGTACTTAAGTCAAAAGTACACCTGAACTCAGCTAATTTGCACTAATCACCTACCCCAGCCATAGATCAGCCAGAGGGGAAAACATCATTATGATGCAACCACAAGCAGGCGTTGCAGGATGCCACCCACTCTCAGACACCTTTTTGATTTCTGAAACCTTTATCCCCAGCCCCCTATTAAACTGGAGTTCTTCTCAGAATGCCCTGGATAGCTTGTTAAAACACAGATTGCCTGGTCCCACTCCTAGAGATTCTGATTTCATGTAGCTGGAGAGGTGCCTGAGAATTTTCGTTTCCAACAAGTTTCCAGGTGGTGCTGATACTGCTGGTCCAGGGGTCACACACTGAGACCCACTTCCCAACTAGAAGCTTCAATTTAAAGTCCAACCATGGCAGTGATCTTCAACCAATGTGATTTTGCACCCGTCCCTGACAAAGGGACAAATCTTGAGACATTTTGGTTGTCATAACTAGTGTGTGTAGTGGGGAACTGCAACTAGCATCTGGTGTGTAGAAAGCCAGGGATGTCCTACAATACACAGAACACCCTCCATCAAAAATTTTTTGACCCCTAATGTCAATCGTGCAGAGGTTAAGAAACCCTGAATGATAGGGGAATGCTTAAAGAAATTAGAATAATATTCTCACAGGGAATAAATATTATGCAGCCATTAAGAAGAATACTCCTTAGACCTTTGTAAAAGGTCTGTTTGGGGGAACTGTTTCTGATAGGATATGAAAAAAAAACCAAAAAGGATAAAAGGAGTGTTTTCAACCTATCAGCTCTTTCATTTAATTTCTTCATACTTTATCACATACTTTATCTTGTTTATTTCTATGTTTACTTATAAATCATCTGTTTTCATTTCCTAGGATGTAAGCTCCTAGTGTACTTCAGGAGAGCATTAAATAGTTGGTGGACATGCAAATGGATGAACCTGATATCTTGGAAGTAAAATCAGTGCTGTGCTGGTAAATGTTTAACAACCAACTCTCTGAAAAGAAAATCCCTCATTCGGAGCAATTGCCGATTTCCATAGTGTAAAGACTTCCCATCATGTCTGACTTCAAGCTCATGATGTCACTGAAGGAGGAGTTGGGTAAGTGCACTCAGCTGGATAGCCAAGTCCATGAGAGCCGGCCTCAGCATACCACTGGAAAGAATTATGTTTAAAAAAAAAAAAAAAGGCTAGAAGGCCCTGGCTGGTGTGGTTTGGTGGGCTAAGCACTGACCTGTGAATCTAAAGGTCGCTGATTCGATTTCCAACCAGGGCACATTTCTGGGTTTCGGGACAGGTCCCCAGTTGAGGGTGTGTGAGAGGCAATCAATCTATGTTTCTCTCACACATCGATGCTTCTCTCCCTTTCTATCTCCCTTCCTTCCACCCGCTCTAAAAAAATTAAATGAAAAAAAAAAAAAAAGCCCCAGCTGGTGTGGATTCAGTGACAGCCTGTGAACCAAAGGGTCACTGGTTCGATTCCCAGTCAGGGCACATGCCTGGGTTGTGGGCCAGGTCTCCAGTTGGGGTGTGTGAGAGGCAACTTCACATTGATGTTTCTCTTCCCCTCTTTCTCCCTCTTTCCCATCTCTCTAAAGATAAATAAACAAAATACTTTTTAAAAATCTAAAAAAAAAAAGGCTGGAAGGAAAAAAATACTAAAATGTTAATGGTAAAGCAGTGGGATCATGCGTATATTAGAAACCATTAAGCTCCAGCTGAGTAACAAATGAATTTGAAGGGATGACTTCTTTTTTTTTTTTTTTGGATGACTTCTTGTCTAGTTTATATCCTCCAAGAAAGAATGGAATAACATGGCCATTAATATGATGTGGCTCATTGGTCTCTATCCAAATTCTGAATTCCTGACTGAGAGAATCAGCTGACATAATCTATGACAACAGTGGTGAGAGTGGGGGAATGATTCATATAAATATTCAGGGCTTGTTGGTATATAGTGTAAGTGTTTGTGTTCTGAACTGCATGAAGGCAGCACATCTGGGGGTACCCATTTATATTTAGACACATATGAACTTGTATAAAAGAATGTAGGTGGGTTGGGAGGTTTGGGGCTTCTGAGTCCTGAGGCAGTGAGGGAATAACCTCTGTTATAAACCCCATGGACTGACAGTTATATACACACTCTGGAGAGCACACAGACACATGGTCTTGTTATATATGTACATGAGCTCCTCATTTCTCAGAGGCCTAATTCTGCCCCCTCACCCCCAGTGCTGAAACTGACATGGTTGTTTCACCTGGAGGAGAGGGCACTGGGGTATTGGGAATGCTGGTGAGACATATAAACCCTAAGATGCCTTGAAGTATGGAAAAGTGAGTTTGACCCTCAGCCAAGGCTGCTGCCCATGTGGCCACAGTAAGGTACTTAGAAGAGTTTTAAGAAGTCATTTGAGATACTCAAGAGAATTAAAAACATACGCTCACACAAAAACTTGTACACAAATACTCAGAGCAGCCTTATTCATCAGAGCCTCCAAAGAGGAAACAACCCAAATATCCATCGATAGGTGAATGGATAAGCAAAGTGTGGGCTATAATAATGGAATATTATTCAGCCATAAAAATTGAAGTACTGATGCATGCTACAACATATATAAACTTAAAAACATTATGATCAATGAAAGAAGTCAGACACAAAAGGCTACATGGTTTTTTTTTTATTTTATTTTATTTCTATGAAATATCCAGAACAGCAGATCCACAGGCAGAAAGTAGGTTAGTGGTTTCCAGAGGGTTGGGGTAGGGGGAATAGGTAGTGACTGCTAAAGGGCGTGGGGCTTCTTATCAGGGTCATGAAAATGTTGTGGATTTAGATAGTGGTAATAGTTGCACAACATAGTGAATATACTAAAATCACTGACCTGTACACTTTAAAACAGTGGATTTAATGGTGTGTGTATTATATTTCAATAATAAAAATAATTTGAGGAAGGTATACTTTGTTCTAGTTTGCACACAGGCTGGAAACTTATGGGTTGATGGTGGCCCCCAAAACAAGGGTTCTAGGGGTTCATCTTGGTGACCTAGACATGGGGTGGTGGCAGGAGGTCCCAGAGAGAGAGTAAGCTCCAGCCCCACAGACACTGTGTGGCAGACCCCTTTGGCACCCACTGGTATCTCCTTGGCATTCACCAAGCACCTATGATGCTTGGCTGAGGCCTTGCTCTGGCTGCAGAAGTATGCTCAACCTGCCCATGGGGTGGCTGGAAATGCTGGGACAATGCCACCAACCACCCAATCTCAACCAGTGATGGATAGGATCTCAGCTTCCTCACTCTTGGAGGTCCTCTGAGGGATTGAACCCCAGCTGTCCATAGTAGTAACCTGCCCATAAATGCACCCTGAATTGGCTCCTCTCCTTCCTTGCTTCCCTTCTCTGTCCCAAATTAACTACCTGCTCTCTGGTCCTTGTTTCAGGTTCTACTTCTGGGAGAACCCAACCTAGGTATTAAATTTTTTTTTCATAGTAGGCATAGTACTTTTTTCATCAGAAAATAGACTTTTTTTTTCAAGTCTTGAGATACCTAAGAGCAATCACCTCATCTCTGGAAGAATATTCTGGCTGAAGAAGAGGTTGAAGGTATTTATCAGGGTCTGTTGTAGGGACTGGAGATGTAGAGATAAACAGGGCAGCAGGCAGACATGTCCTCTGCCCTTATGGAACACTCTAGTGAAGAGATATGGACAAGCAAGTAAAAGATGGATATGCCTTATTCATCCCAAGATTGGTAAGCACCATGAAGAGAAATCTGGGTAACAAGTGTTGAGGATCTGATTGGCCTGGCTGGTCAGGGAGGGCTGCTGGAAGGAAGTGACACTGAAACAGAAACCTGGATGGCAAGGACCTGACAGAGAGTAGGACCTGGGTTATAAGAATAGCCAGAAAGTGCTTTTATTCAAGATGAGTCTGTGGACCAGCAGCCTGGGCATTGCTGGGAGCTTGTTAGAAATGCAGACTCTCAGGTCCCAGAGCAGACCTACAGAACCAGACTGCATTTGAACATGATTCCTAGGTGATTTGTGGGAGAATCACAGAGTAGTGTGTAGAGTACAAGGGCCTGCGTTACTACTGTTTCAGAATGCAGGCTGCAGTCAGTGGCTTGACTCTATTGTGTAGACATTTTGCCTCAATGAGAGGTTGGTTCTCTTGCAACACCTGTCAGCAAACAGACCTGAGCCTTATTGTTTTCAGAGCTGTGCCACTTTTAAAACAGTTTTCAAGGGAATTAAGGGATCATTTAGCAGTCAGAAGGAGGGGACCTGAGAAACACAGTCTGTTTTGAGGTGCCTTTCATGGTGGTATCACTATTCTGCTAAAGTGTGCCTCCAAACCAGGTTGAGTACCACCGACAAAGTTGCATCATGTTGGGAAGCACAAGCAGTCTTTCTGAAAATTCATTTAATTGCCTGTGATTCACCCCTCAGATGACAGAATGGGAGATCACATTTTTAACCTGAGTACTAGCTGATAATCCACAGCGACTTGCAGCTATAGTTCCAGGCTGAGGATTAGCTATGGAGGGAACATGCTATTATACCGGGGAAAAGTTGCATGAACCATGGGTAAAAGCGAAGTGAAAGGACAACTGAAAAAGAAAAAAACCCTCAAATCTCCCCAAACTACAGAGCATTGCATTTACTTAGCACTGTACAAATTACCATAAGCATAACATTATATAATGACTAATGAATTGTGTTCAGCTGTTGGTATAGAGATGTGACAATAGTTGCTTGTATAATCTAGAGGCTTTTTCCTCCACTTAAAAAAGTTAGCCCAGGGACGTCCACAAATTCATCAGAAACTTCCTCCTTTCAGCTCCACCATCCTTAGCATATGGCTTCCTTCCTCAAGGTTACTTCATGGCCAAAGATGGCTGCTACAGCTCTAGCTATTTTGTTTGTGTTCCAGGAAACAGGAAGGAGGAAGTAGCAAGAGTAAGAGGGCAAGCCAAGTCAGTTCCCTTTAAATAGCTTTCCTGGAAGCCCCACCCAATGACTTCCTCTTACTATTTCATCATCCTCCCTCAGTTGCAAAGTGGGCTGGGAAATGTAGTCTTTAAGCTGAGTATATTGCCCACTTAAATACAATTTAGGCACTGTTAGTAAAGAATACTTGTGGATGGATTGGGGGTGGGTGGGGGTGGAAGAGGGTATGGGGGAATAAATGGTAATGGAAAAAACATAATTAAAAATAATGATAGAGGACACATGGACAAAGCCAAAGGGGGTTAGGATCGAGGGTGGGAGGTAGGGATAGATGGGGTAGGGAGGATTGGTGGGGGGAAATGGAGACAACTGTGTTTGATCAACGATAAAATTTTTTTAATGTAAAAAAATTAAAAAATAATACTTCTGGAATGGTTATGGGGAAGGGATCTAGCCAACTCTGTTATGTTTATAATATTCCATTATATGCTCAGTTTTGAGAAACCCCTAGGAAAATTTTTCCCATGAGATCTTAAATTCTTTGACCCTTTTGGACAATAGTCTTTTCTGTCTCATAGATAACAGATAGCAACATTGTCTATTGTTTTTTAAGGCAGGTAGAATTTACTTGCCCAAGGCAAGCTGTATTTTATAACAAGGGTAGAAGAACATATAAGCCTTCCAATTTCTGCTAAAAATCTTGTTCTTTAAAATTTAACCTTGTTTTCTGTGCTTTTTTTAAACAGAGTTTAGAGAGAAGCATATCCTTCATTTTACGAAATGAGGTACGTGAGTTTTGACTGTGTTCAATCATGAGCTTGCCATTTCTGCCCCAGGAAAGAAAGTAAAAAGAGGTAAGAACACATCTCTTTCCTCACTTGCTCCCACACTTGCCAGAACAGTCACCTAGTTGTCACTGAACAAGATGGCTGTGGAATGTGAGTGATGGGCCCTCCGAGTCTACCCTCATCTCTCCAGGCAAGCCATGACACCTTTAAAATCTAGGGCTGTATGAACAGTCCAAGAATTTTGCCTTCAGTAGAGAGGTGAATGAAGCATGGGTAAGATCTAGATGTGGTGGTTTTAAAATATGTCCCCAAATTCTATGACATACCTCCCTTCAAAAGATGGGGCCTAATTCCCCTCCCTTTGAATATGTCTCAGACTTAGTGCCTTGCTTCTAAGGAATAGAATGTGGTCAAAAGATGCTATATGACTTCTGAGACTAGGTCATATAAAGGACTTAATAGCTTCTACCTAATGTTGGCTTTCAGCTCACTCTGAATGAAGCCAGACACCAAGTCTTGAGGACAGTCAAATAGCCTGTGGAGGACCTGAGAACTCTCATCAACAGCCAGTAATAACTTTCCAGGCATGTGACGGTGCTGTCTTGGAAGTGGATCCTCCAGCCTCAGTCAAGACTTCAGATGACTACAGGCCTGGTCAACAACCTGGTTACAACTTCATGAGAGACCCCCTATGTCAGAACACCAAACTGAGCTGCTCCTGAATTTTTGTTGTTTATTATTGTTTTATACCACTAAGTTTGGTTTGTTACTCAGATAACTAAAAACCGAACATTAAATATTGTGAGAGGAAATAAATGGAGAGAGCTATTCCTTGGCTGGTTTCTGCCTCTAGGTTTCCTGAAGTTTCTCATTTGTGATTAAAAGAATTAAGTGGGCCCTGGCTGGTGTGGCTCAGTTGGTTGGAGCATCAGCCCATAAACTGATAGGTTTCAGGTTTGATTCCTGGTCAGGGTGCATGCCTGGGTTATGGGTTTAAACCTCGGTCCAGGCATGTGTGAGAAACAACTGATTGATGTTCTCTCTCACATTGACATTTCTTTCTCTCTCTTTCTCTCCCTCCCTCCCTGCCTTCCCCTCTCTCTGAAATCAATAAGCATATCCTCAGATGAGGATAAAAATCATCATCATCATCATCATCAAAGTGGATGGTCCAGGCTAGAGGAAAAAAAAATCATAGTTGATTCCAGAACATCTGAAAATAGTCTTGGCCACCCCATGATGTGGTGATTACATGAGTATTGCACTTGACCAAAGAGAAGACTTTTGAAAATACAGATTCCAGAGGCCCATTCCTGGGGACTAGATTCCATAGATTCCATAGCTTTGATTGGGCCTCAAGGACCCATATTTCTAAAAAGCCCCAGGTAATGCTGAGGAGCAACATTTCACATATTCCAGAACCATATCTAGGCTATTATGAAGCCCATTCTTCTGCTTTGGGAGAATTTTCCAGAGGAAAGCATCCTCTTCAGCTTTAGGTTAGCTACACCATCCTGGTTCACTGAAAGATCAGACTGTGGACTAGGAATATGCAACTTCTCAGTGATAACGTCTGGATGTTTTCCTCTTCAAGAGACCTTCCACAAAGTTATCTCCTTCCTACTGTCCTTGCAAGGGGTAGGGATTCTGGAGACAGACTGCCAGAGCTTCAATCCTAGTTGTCTTACCTACAGGCCATGTACTTTTACATGAGTTATTTAACCTCTCTAAGCCTTGGTTTCCTCATCTTAAAATTGATGGATACGGATCAGGGTTTCTCAACCTCAGCACTAGCGACTGAGGTTGGGCCAGATAATCCTTTGTTGTGGAGTTGTCCTTTGCACTGCAGGATGTTTAGCAGCATCCCAGGTCTCCACCCACTAGATTCCAGTAGCACTGCCTTCCCCCTCAGTTATGACAACCAAATATGTCCAGACATTATGAAATGTCCTCTATGGGGTAAAATTGTCCCCAGCTGAGAAACACTGATATAAGTCATTTAACTTTGTGCATAGTGCTTACTAAATGATAATCATGATTATTTCTATTTTCAGATTGCAACACTAGTAGAAATAAGTAATGTTTTTTCCCCGTGTTTTTTAAAAAGATGCTCCTTGCATTTTTGTGACAAAATTATTTTTTAAAATTTAGGCAAAATGATGAATTGAATGTTATGCAAATTTTAGCTTCACTTAAAAAAGGTATGTGGGCATCAGCAGCAAAAGAAAAAATAAATAAATTGTACTATATCAAAGTTTCTACCTTTTGTGCTTCCAAGGATGCCATTAATAAAGTGAAAAGACAACTCACAGAATGGGAGAACATATTTGCAAATCATATATCTGATAATGGACTGTTATCTAGAATATATAAAGAAAATTGACAACTCAGTAATACAAAGACAACCCAATTAGAAAATGGACACAGGAATTGAATGGCTAGAAACAAAATAAATGGCCAATAAGCCCATAAAAAGACATGGGCTATCAAAGATAAAGCAGTGTGTAACTTCTGACTCTGTGTCTGAAGGCAGCAAAATGGATAAGTTGTGTTCTTTCCTCTGCTAAAACCTATGTGCACAACTGGCCTACTTGTATTCCACGGCAACAGAAGTGAAATGCAGGACTTGACTCAAGGGTGCACTTAATATGTCAACATTGGTCCTAAATTTGGACAGGTAATGTATTAAAATACAAAACAAAAAGGACACCATTGCTCTAATTTAAACATGCTTGCTGATTGGTATGCTGCTGAATCTTAAAAGATGTTTTCTTTTGTCTCATTTTTTGTATTGCCTTTTTGTACTTAGAATATTATTTTACTTTCCTCATTTTTCTTGACTCATGTCCTTGAGTATATAACTGTGACCTTTCCTGACAGTAATTAATCTTTGAGTCCATTTTGCTGCCTCTATGATGAATGCATGCATATCACAAAAAGGCTATTGGTAGCATGTATTGTCTTGACATTTCAGTTCAGTAGTCAAATAGACGAGGAAAAAGATGATTTTAATTCAATTATGCTAACAAATAATCTTGGAGTGTGGAAAGCCTTTCTAAGCCTGATGCAAAACTCAGAAGCTATAAAGTAAAACACTTGCCTACCTAAACAAATTTTGCAAGGCAAGAAAATGAAAAACCATAAAAAAAAAAAAACATGACAACTTGGGAAGCTGGACTAATCAAAGTACAACCACAGGGAGACATCCTTTTTTCACTTATTTCATCAGCAAAGTGCAAAGTATTTTATTTTTAAGTATATTTTATTGATTATGCTATTACAGTAATCCCATGTTTTTCTCCCCTTTATCCCCCTCTGCCCTGCACCCCCCTCCCACTGGCATTCCCCATCCCTTAGTTCATGTCTGAGTCATACATACAGGTTCTTTGGCTTCTCCATTCCATATTCTTAACCTCCTCTTGTCTATTTTGTACCTACCATTTATGCCTCTTATTCCCCGTACCTTTACGCCCATTCTCCTTCCTACCCCTCCCTGCGATAACCCTCCATGAGATCTCCGTTTCTGTGATTCTGTTCCTATTCTAGTTGTTTGCTTAATTTGTTTTTTGGTTTTGGTTTTTTAGGTTCAGTTGTCAATAGTTGTGAGTTTCTTGTCATTTTATTGATCATAGTTTTGATCTTTTTTTAGATAAGTCCCTTTAACATTTTATATAATAAGGATTTGGTAATGATGAACTCCTTTAACTTGACCTTATCTGGGAAGGGCTTTAGCTACCCTTCCATTCTAAATGATAGCTTTGCTGGATAGGGTAATCTAGGTTGTAGGTTCTTGCTTTTTATGAAAAAGTAGGTTCTTGCTTTTCATGAAAAGTAGGTTCTTTCTTTTCTTTCTAGCCTCTTCTTGCCTGTAGGGTTTCTTTTGAGAAATCAGCTGAAAGTTTTATGGGAACTCCTTTGCAGGTAACTGCCTTCTTTTCTCTGTCTTGCTTTTAAGATTCTCTCCTTATCTTTAATCTTGGGTAACGTAATTATGATGTGTCTTGGTGTGTTCCTCCTTGGATCCAGCTCCTTAGGGACTCTCTGAGCTTCTAGGACTTGCATGTCTAGTTCCTTCACCAGATCGGGGAAGTTTTCCTTCATTACTTTTTCAAATAAGTTTTCAATTTATTGGTCTTCCTCTTCTCCTTCTGGCACCCCTATGATTCAGATTCTGGAATATTTAAAGTTGTCCCAGAGGTTCCTAAGCCTCTCTCATTTTTGTGAATTCTTGTTTCTTCATTTTGTGAGTTCTTGGTTGAATGTTTATTTCTTCCTTCTGTTCTAAATCTTTGATTTGAGTCCCAGTTTCCTTTTGTTCACTGTTGGTTCCCTGTACATTTTCCTTTATTTCACTTTGCATAACCTTCACTTCTTCCTCTATTTTGCATTTGTACTCAATCATTTCTGTGAGTCTCCTTATTACCAGTGTTTTGAACTCTTCATCTGATAGGTTGGCTATCTCCTTGTGGCTCTGTTCTTTTTCTGGAAGTTTTTTTTTAAGATTTTATTTGTTTATTTTTGGAGAGAGGGAAAGGGAGGGAGAAGGAGAGAAATATCAATGTGTGGTTGCCTCTTGTGAGTCCCCCCACTGGAGACCTGGTCCCACAACCCAGGCATGTGCCCTGACTGAGAATCAAACCAACAATCCTTTGGTTCACAAGCCAGCACTCAATCCACTGAGCCACACCAGCCAGGGCTTTTTCTGGAGTTTTGATCTGCTCTTTCATTTGGGTTGTATTTCTTTGTCTCAGATCACCTGTTATGTTGTTAGGGGCGGAGCCTGAGGTATTTGCCAGGGCAAGGCAACCCCCTTTGCTGTGTTGTGGTGCTGTATGTGGAGGAGGGGTCAGAGAGGGAACAGTGCTGCTTGCTCAGCTCTTGCATCATGTTCAGTCAGTTCCCTCACTTCCCAAAGTGGATTGTGCTCTTTTCAGTGCTGATTCTCTGGTAGTTGGGCTTCTATATGTTCTAGGACCTGTGGGCCCCTCCAACGGACTCTCCTGTGAGACTGAGATTTTCTTCTGCTGTTGTAATGCCCACAGCATTTTATAGCCAGAGGTTTTGAGTTTTTAAGTTTCCCATGCTGAAGCCCTGGGTTTTGTGGTCTGTCTCACTCCCAGGTGGTCCTCCCTGCTTTTCCCCAGGTGAATGTTGGAAATCCCATCCATCAGCCTCTGCCTCACTCGCCTAGTACATTGCCTTGCTGTGTGTCCTCACCCCCTGCCTTCCCATCTTACCCCCTCCTTCTAGTCTGGATGAATTTTTTTTTTTAACTCCTTGGTTGTCAGATTTCCATACAGTTCGATTTTCAGGCAGTTCTGGTTGTTTTTTGTTTTTAAATTGGTCGTTGTCCTTCATTTGGTTGTGCAAGAAAGCAAAGCGTATGTACCTACACTTCCATCTTGGCCAGAAACTGTGTAAAGTATTTTATAATAACTCACTAGTAACAAGTCTGGAAAAATGGCATACTTATTTATTGGAGGCAGCACCCACTGCTTTCCTTTGATGAAGGGTGTTTTAGAAGTCTCATAAAATATTTGAATTATCTACCTTTGACCCCAAAATACTATTTCTGAGGATATATATTTGCACATGTATACATGTATACACATGCAAGGATGATCATTACAGCATTGTTTATAGTAGTCAAAGATTGGTATGACCTAAATTCCATCAATAGGGAATCTGTTTATAATCAATCCATACAAAAAGTATTTCAAAATATTTTAAAATAATTTATATCCTGATGTGGAAGGATGTTCAAATTATGTTAAGGAAAACAAGTTTGTATAATAGTACAAATAAAATGATCACCTTTTCATTTCTTAATGGGGAGACCTATATGTATGGCTATACATATGACACATATGACCTACACATGGACACAGCTTCCAAAAATTACACACTATTTTTAAAAGATTTTATTTATTTCTTTTTAGACAGAGGGGAAGGGAGTGAAAAAGAAAGAGAGGGAGAGAAACATCAATGTGTGGTTGCCTCTTGCACGCCCCGCACTGGGGAACCTGGCCTGCAACCCAGGCGCATGATTGGGAATTGAATCAGCTACCCTTGGGTGCTCAATCCACTGAGCCACACCAGCCAGTGCACACATGCTGTTTTTGGAAACAAGATTGAGCAAGATCTGGAATGAGGGAAGTAGAATGATTTTTACTTTTCCCTTTATATTATTCTGTAAAATTGGAATTCTTCAGTTGAAACATGGAGTACTTTTGCAGTAATAATAATGAAAACAGTGAGTACAGAAAAATATAGTACTTTCAACAAGTGATTCTACTTTGTAAAATTCATACAAAGGAAGTAATTGAACAAGTATGCAAAGATGAATGTACAAGAGTGATGAATGTATGTTGTAGTACTAAAACACAGGAAACAACCCAAATACCCTTTCATAAAGAACTGTTAAATGTATTATGATGTACCCATACCCTGGGATGCTGTGTGACTAAGAAAAAGAAAGAATGAAGCCACTATATTGTTGACCTGGAAAAGATGTCCTAAATATATTATAAAATGGAAAATGAAAGGTAGGTTCCACAATAAGCTGTGTAATAGATTTGTTGTATCAAAGTATTTATATATACTTATTGAAAAGTCTGGAAGAGTGTTAGAAATGAAAGGATATATTAATCCATTTTTCTTGCACCATCAGGCTCTAGTGATGTTAAATGGATGTAAAGTTTCCAGATCTTAGCTGAAAATGTCATATTTGTATCCTTTCATACATGCCTCCTAATTCCCAGGTTGGAGATTAAACAGGGAACGCTTTCCCTTTTCCCTCTTCAGTCAATCGTTTAATACAGAATTATGTCTTCTTCATTGTAAATATAATATATATTTGCCAATTTGATTTAGGAACACTAAGAAGTCTATAAATTAACTGGAATGATGTGGCATAAGTTATATATATTTTTGTAATAAAAAAGAAAAGATTCATTCTTTTCTGCAAACTGTCTGATAAAATTTATAACTTTTGAGTTTTTTATTTTTGAGAGTGGCATTACCAACTCTTTGGCAATGCCTTTTGCTAACGAAGTCAACTAAGACTGCATGTACTATATCATAGCCCAGAATATACTTTCACACAGATTATCTAAATTGATTCTTACAACAAACTCCTGAGAGAAGCAAGCAGATATCATTGTCACTACATTCCAGATGATGAGCTTAAAGCTAAGAGAAATTAAACTGACTTAATTAAAAAATAGAGTAATTAGGCAGAATTCCAAACCATTTCTGCTTTCTCAATGACAAATTCTCTCCAATGTTCATCACACCATGTGTATATATTTGAAAATTGTTGTGATTTTCTGTTTTGATCCTTTTAAAAAATATAGTTGATATGCAATATTATATTAGTTTCAGGTGTACAACATAATGATTCTAGCCATTTGTGACAACATTGATGGACCTGGAGAGTATTAGGCTAAGAGAGAGAGAAATGGTCAGAGAAAGAGAAATACTGCATGATCTCATTTATATGTGGTACAACAACAACAAAAAACCAACAACCAAAAACAAACAAACAAAAAACCTAATGAACAAACAAAACAGGACAGAAACATTTCTGCGGATCCAGAGAACAAACTGATAGGTGTGGGAGGGTAGTGTTGTAGGGGGATGGGTGAAAATGTGAAGGAGAACCAGGCATACAAACTTCCATTTATAAAATAAGTCATGAGGATGCCATGCCCTTCACAGGGAATACAGTGAATAGTATCATAACAACTCTTTATAGTGATAACTGCTATGATTTTTGAAATATAGGTCAATATGTGTGGATTTTTTTTGTTTTGTTTTTTAAAGGGGGAGCACTTTTTCAGGTGCTTTGTGTGCTAGTCTTTATGGAGTGATTTTTATGTCCTGGTAGGGTACTCAGTTCTTTCCTTACCTATTCTTATTTAATCCTGACAGCAAACACTGAGTTTCTGTCATCAGCTCCATTTATGATGCTTAGGGAACCTTAGTAATTTGCTCAAGTTTACTCATTTAGCAAGCACCTGTACAATTATTTAGAAAGACAAATGATATGGCACCATCTCATCACCAGAAAGAAAGAAAATGTATCAAACCAGATAATTCTCAGGTCTTTAAGCCTTTTCCACTTCTGAGCCTTTGAGTGTATGTGTCCTTTTGCTCCTTCCTTCCAGGAACCTTGTACTTCAAGGTCCAGTGAAAAAAAATGCTTCCTCCCTCAGAAAGCCCTCCCAGATTCCTATCAAACCTTTTATCCTCCCCACAAACCTGACTTTATGCCCTCATGGTGTTTAGCATGTGCTGCTTTTCATGGTGGCCTCCTGTGAGCTTCATCCCACAGCTCTTGCGGGTTGGCCATGAGCTCCTGCAAAGTGTAGATATGTAATAACGTTTTTTAGGTTTTATAAAGTGCAGTTTAGAATGGAAAAAAAAAGGATCATCTGCCAGTAGCCTGGTCTCGTGTATGACATACACACACACACACACATTTAAAATTGTGGCAGGTCTCAGAAAAATCTTTTATCACAGAAAATGTATTAATATGCATGCAGATTAATCTGTTTTGCTACAAATATAACTGAAGATTTTCAGATTTCTTCTATTGTAATCACTGGAAAAATTTTTTCATAGTTTTTGTAGTGCTTGTACAAAGAGGTAGACCCTAGGCTGTGTGCCTCTAATACTGGGTGGACAAAATTCCCTGCCTGCTGTGCTCTCCCACTTTGGTAGGCCTGATGAACTTAGGCTTCCCTATATACCCTACTTCTGGGGTGTCAAACTCTTTTTCACCGGAGGCCACATCAGCCTCGTGGTTGCCTTCAAAGGGCCCTGTATAGATGTAACTTACTCCTTAACTAAGGGTGATGAACTCAGCGCTGCCTCGGGGTAGAAACAAGGTAATGGGCCGGATAAAACAAGGTGGAGGGCCAGATTAGGCTCGAGGGCCTTGTGTTTGCCACCTGTGCCCTACCTACTTCTCTACCTGGCAAGTTCTTTCCACTATGGCCTCCATTTTCCCTCTTTTCTTTTTTAAAAGATTTTATTTACTTTAGAGAGACAGGAAGGGAGGGAGGAGAGGGAGTTTGAAACATTAATGTGTGAGAGACACATCGGTTGCCTCACACACTCCCAACCAGGTACCCAGCCCTCCTTGATCTCTTGGTCCACAGGCTGGCGCTGAATCAACTGAGCCACACCAGCCAGGGCTCTCAGCTTTTCTTTCCAAACCCTACTTGTTTTCTGATGTAACCAGGGACA
>PVKU01007087.1:51525-93093 GCA_004027475.1 Anoura caudifer
AGGAGGAGGAGGAAAAAAAGATTCCAGAGAGAGAACTGCTAGGAGAAGGACAGGGCGGGGGAGGATAGGTAGGAGGAGGGGGAGGAGAGGTAGAAAGAGGAGGAGGAGGAAGAGATTTGAGAGAGGGAACTGCTAGGGCAAAGGACCTGAAGCAGAAAAGAGCCCAGTGTCCCAGAGAACAGAAAGCAGGCCTGTGGCTGAGCAGCAGAAGCTGAGCAGAGGCTGACGACAGGAAAACAGAGGAGGTGGGGCCGAGTTCTGCAGGGACTTGTCGTTTTTGGTGAGGAGGTCAAATTTTACTCCAGACGTGGTGACATTAAAACTGAATTTGGGGGAACGTAATCTGACTGTTAGTGGGAGTTGGTGCTCTAGGCTGACTTCTGTAAGCCCGCAGTGGCTCACGGCCCCACTGCCTGTGTGTAATCTAGAGGGCCAGTTTTGCCTCTGTGCGGTCAACACCCATTTTACTCGGCTGCTTCTACTCCAGAACCTAAATTTCAAGGAAAGCCCCTGATCGGTGACGCCCGCGCGCAGCCCCGCACCTGGTCCGGAATGCACAGACCCTATCTGCTGCAGGGGTGTCAGAGCGATGGCACACGACGGGTTAAAAGAAAGGCCAGCACAGAATTTTTTCCCTGGAAGCGGGGCCTCCCACTTGGCTTGGTCAAGCAAGTTCCCGCACCAGGAGGCGGAGGCTGGCGCGTGACGCAGACGGCCGCACGTGGCCCAGGAGTGTGCATTTAGGGACAGGTGCTGGGGGCTGCCGAGCTCGCGAATGCGCGGATTTGACCGGTCCTCAGCACCCTCTCCCGTTCCAATTTATTCACGGTTTCGCAAGTCGGCTGGGCGGCAGCTGCGGCCTAGCCCAGAGATTGTGTCCTCGAAGGGCACTGGAGAGTCCGCTAGGGGAGGGATAGAGAGACTCCCAAGGCGCTGCCCCTGACAAGCCCTGTGCGTCCGGGCAGCCCGGCAGGCCACAGGAAGGGCCCGCTGGACTGCAACCTAAAAGTTTTTATTTTGGCTCTGAGGCTCAATTTTCTTATCTAAGAAATGGGACACTGAAATAAACAGACACACTTTGCACACTTGGACTCTATAGTTTTATTCAATTTCCCCACTTTCCTCCTCCTTTTGGAAGCCCATGGGGCCGGATTAAGCAGGCGATCAACCGTCACTTCCCTCCATGCCGCGGCGCTGTGACAAGAATCGATTTTGCGCCTCCTGGGGCCTGGAAGCTCCGGAAGGGCCGGGGCCTGCCGAGGTACACTGCACTGGGCCGGGTCACGTGACTCCCGCGGCCGAGCAGGGGTGGAGGGGCAACCACCAAGTGCGCTTGCGCACTTATTTTCGTGGTTGGGGGGGTTGGTTGACTGGCTGCAACCACTGTTAGCCCCTCCCTCTTTTTCTACGACTTCATCCTTCCTGACATTCACTCCCTTCAGCCCCCCGCCCATTAGTTATGTCGAGCAGACAGGCCGAGGAACCAATTACGGCGCAAAATTCAGACGCCGGTACGCGGAACAGGTCAGACCGGGCCAATGAAATCTCTTGAAGCCGAAGCGCCCCAATCAGACAGGAGAACCAGCCTGAGTGGGCGGTGCTTCCTCAGTCAGCATGTGGGCGGGGGAGGGCGGGGACCAGCAGCCGCAGAGGCGTCGGCGGCGGCGACGTTTTTCAGTCTTCGGTGTGGGCTCGGTGGCTCTGGCAGGGCTGTGGGGCGGGCTCGGTAGGCGGCGGCGGCGGCGGCCCTAGGCGGGGAGGGCCGCTGCGCTATGGGGCGGCGGTAGACGGGCTCGAACCTTAGAGGTTAGAGGCGGCCGCGGTCATCCGGCCCGCAGCGAACTTAGGCGGGGCTCAGGGGTGGGGAGGCCCGGGGCGGGGGTCGTCCCGGGCTGCGTGGGGCTGCGGGGCGGGGCTCGCAGGCAGTCGGGCAGCAGGAGGCCTGGGCAGCCGCGAGGAGCGCCGCTGGCCGCTGGGCCCCGCCGCCAGGCCTCTCGACGACGACGCTCCCGCGGGAGACTAGCCTGAGGAGGACGCGGCGGCGGCGGCGAGGCCGCGGGAGGCCGCGGAGGATGGAGGAGCGGAAGGAAGAGGGGGAGGCGGAGATCCAAGAGCACGGGCCCGAGCATTGGTTCTCCAAGTGGGAGCGGCAGTGCTTGGCCGAGGCCGAACAGGACGAGCAGCTACCCCCGGAGCTGCAGGAGGAGGCGGCGGCCGCGGCGCAGCCCGAGCACAAGCAGCAGAAGCTGTGGCACCTTTTCCAGAATTCGGCCACAGCCGTGGCCCAGCTCTACAAAGGTGAGGGCCGCCGCCGCCATCTTGCCGCCGCCGCCTCGGGCTTGACCCTCGGCCGAGAGCCCCGGGGCGGCTTGCCGGGCTTCGGCCGTCGCCTCGCCGCCCCCTCCTCACAAGATGGCGGCGCGGCAAGCAGGGTCCCTGGGGAAGTCCAGGGTTGGCTCGGGGGATGTTGTCTTTGGGGGCCGGCCGGGAGGAGTCCATTCGTTCCCAAGGCCCGGCTGCCGGACGCCCCCAGGCCAGAGAGGGCAGGGGAGGAGCCCCTAGTCACAAAATGGCGAAGGAAAGCAGCAGGGCTGTTCCTATTGTGCCTGAAGCCGGCCTCGGGGCGGGGACTGAGAGGGGGCACCTCCCTGTTCCGCAGCTCTGTCTCGTTGTGTGTCTCCGAGCCCCGCGGCAGCCCCTTCCCCCCCGCCACAGCCCCTTACACCCCACCGCACCCCCTTTATTGCCTTCTTCCTAGTCACTGTGGGATCCCGAAACCCTTGAACAAAATGGCGAAACCTAATATGGCCGTTCTGGAGTGATTGACGCGCAAATAAAATTTTTTTCTACCACTGTTTCAGACCGAGTGTGTCAGCAGCCAGGACTTTCTCTCTGGGTCCCTTTCCAAAACGCAGCCACCGCCGTCACCAACCTCTACAAAGGTAAAGATAACCTTGCTGCATTGCCGATTAAGGGGAAGGGCACCCTGCGTCAGGGTTTAAGTCCCGCGTTCCAATTGTATTGGTCACCTTTATCTGGACCCAGGTTGCTGGAGTGTTTTCTGTTCCTGCATCCAACCATTAATTCTGAACATTTTGCAACTTGGAAACTCCGGTGGAGGTCTAGGTACCTAGACCAGTGATATTCAGTTTGGGGGGTGGGGGGTTGATGACCTCAACCCCTCGGGTACACTTGCCAATGTCTAGGGGGCGTTTTTTAATGTCATTACCGAGAAAGAGGCTCTGCTTATGTTGTACCGCGCAAGATGGTTCTCTCCCTTCCACACCCCAAATGTCAGTAGTACCGAGGTTTAGAACCCTGAACTGAACTGGGTAAGAGGAGCTTCTTTTTGGAAAAGGTACCCAAGGGAAGAGAGTTTATGGTTTTGTGTCATAGCGAGATAGGGGGGCCGGGAGACTTATAAGCACTTTGTGTAAAAGAATCTTGAGAGAGGCAATTTCGAGCATGATAGTTCAGAGCATTTAAGTGCGTTGAAAAGTAGCTAATTGGAATAATCTGTGCCCGCGTTAATGCGTGCTGCTCTTCCCTAGGAACTTCAAGTATTTGTCTTAAAAACTACCTTATATCTGCTTGCACATTGTTGGCAGGAGATCTGGGATCTAAGCGTGAATTATGGAGTTGTGTTTTATGATAGTGCCTTTCGGGAATTAATGTCTCCCCACTAAGATGACAGGAAGATATATTAAGGAAACATTTCTTGCCCATTGTGCTTCTTGGTGACAAAGGGTTGAGATTTTGTTCAGTACTGATTTTAAAAATTTGGAAATTTGGGTTTGACTTTTTTGGGAGCAAGGTTTCTGTGGAAAAAGGATTTGAATTTGTTAATTTTAGTAAATACGAAGTCAAATGCTTCAGACTTCTAGAAGCTGCTAACAGTAATGGAACTTAGTGCACTTCAAAATTATTAAAGTAGGCTCTGGAGTGACTTCTTAGAGTCTTATTTTTGTGTAAGAATGTGCAATTGATGATAGCACTCTATAAGAAAAATATCTTTACTGTGAAATTTTTTGGTTAGAATTTTCATTTTTGGGGGACAGTAATTTCATACATAAACTGAAACTGGTCTGTAGAATGTGAATTTTAAGGAATGAGGAACTAATGGTCCAGGCTTACCAAGAAAAGGGAAACATAATTAAATGGTGTCCCACTGGTCAGCTTTGATTTTCTGTGGCTGAGTTCCTTAAATTTTGACTCCTGAGTAGTTTGCTTTAACATCCATCAGGGCTTTTGAGGGTCTTGAGCATTCTCCGCAATGGCTCTTGGTTTCATCCAGTCAGGGAATTTTGAAATGCAACATAGAACTCTTTTTTTACTCAGATTTCTGAGTATAATATACTCAGGTATCTTGGAGTATAACTTCCATGCAGTAAAATCGCCCTTTTAAGATGGGGGCTTCAGTTTGACACCTGCTGTTCCGGAGTAAACCATATTTTCCCACCCTAGCCCTTAGCAGTTACTGGTACGGTTTTTCTCATTTTCATAATTTCATAAATAGAATTTTACGGTATGTAGCTTTTTGTGTCTGGCTTCTTTCACCTTCCCATATTTCTAAAAGCTATCCATTTAGTTCATAATGTATGCGTTAATAAATAGCTCAGTGCCTTTTTTTTTTCTTTTGCTGAGTAGCATTCTGTTGAATGGATTATTCATTTCCTTGTTGCACTTGCTGTTTGCTTGAAGGGGAAGGCAACACAGTTTTAGTGCCTTGTATGTGCCAGACTCTTAGCCTAGGTCATACAAAAATAGGATTGTGCTGTGGCTTTTTTGGTCAGTTTTTGGTGTTGTCTACAGGATTGGTACTTGTTTAGGACTAAAGCTGGCAGTTTTCTATAGCGCTAGTTCTTCGTATAAGAAGATGGGCTCAGAAGCTGAACTTTGAAATCTTAAATTTGATTACTTGATTTGAAAATGCTGCTTATAATTTACTAGTTTTCTTTGCTCAGAAAGTGTAAGGTGAGACATTCTTTTTTTTTTTTTAACATCACATGACAATCTTGCATTATTGCAAATGCTGGATTGTCAGATTGAACTACTCTTACTTTGAATTTTTTTGGTTAAAAGTATTTTTACCTGGTAGAAAAGGTAAGTTGTGCTTTGTGGAATTTGGTAGTGTAGCAACATTATTATTTTTAACCTGATTTAGGGAGAGTATCCATAGTGCTCTGCGGTTAAATTCTTCCTCCTTTTCATTGTATGGTCTTAAGAGAACACAAATCAACTACAGGAATAATTGGATACCTTAAATAGACCAATAAAAGTGGCAAGGCAGCATGACAAGTATATGCAGCATTAAGGGGTGATAAATTTCAATCAGAATGTTCACGATTCTGATTAATATTTAAATGTTACTTTACAATGGGAATATTTGTGAGAATCCCTTTAAGTGGACAGTGCTCCTATATTTTGCGTAATTAAGCATTTCACGTAGCAAGCTAAAAATGGCTTATTTTGCAGCCTGGGGATAGCTTGGCACATTCACAAACCTCTTCATAATCTCTAAAATGAGCACATTGGAAGGTCAGAATTGAGGTACAAGATTGATTGACTGTGGCCTTCTGAAAAATTGAACATTCATTCAGTTGGTTGAGATAGGAATGTAGCTGGAAGGATTTGGAGGAGAGTATGTTGGGGTGTCCCCTCAGTGTGGACAGAGCTCAACAAAATGCAGTGAGTGGTTCTTTGTACCTCACAAAGTAGAGCTAGATTGTGACAAATTTTTTGGAAAGGGGAAGAAAAACCCTGATTGCTGGTTCTTCTATGCATTTAGTCATGTTGTGTCTCCCTTGCTTAGCCTAGTACATTTTTTGATCTCTGCAACTAAAGAAGGTAGTGAAAAGTTACTGAGGTGGTTTTAATCCAGCCCAGGTTGATGCTTACCTGGTAAATATTTGGCTAAGCCTGTGTTGCTTCTTAAATCTACCACCTACCTGCCACTTTTCCTTGGGTGACAGGTTTCCAGTCTCTGTTTCTTGACTCTTCATTAGGAAAATACATATTCTCCTTATCTAGTTCATATTCCTCCTGCTGGGGCTACTTGCTCAGTAGAGAGGTTGGACTGGTTGTCTTCTAGGACAAGGCATCCTAGGGAGCCTTACAGGGTCAGACTGAGGTGGGTGCTGGTGCCCTAGCTCTTCAGCCCCTGTGAGCCAGTGTTTGATCCTACCCTATAGAGCCATTTTTTAAAATTGTTTCTCTCAGCTTGTTAATGTTTTTCTTTTAAGTACTTTTTTAAATGATATGCCTCATTTGTTTGTCCCTTCACATTTTAAACTGCTTCTGAAACTTCCAATTGCATGCTGAGTTCTGTCACATATTGAGAATTTTCTCTTGGTATTATTTGCTAAAGGTTTATATTAAAGATGTTTCTGGTCTCTCAGTGAACAGCATGTGCCCCAGGGCACGTTTGTACTCCGGTAGTGCTTACAGAAAGCCAACCTCCTTATGGAGCTTATCTGAGTTTAGAATTTAGATTGTAACTGCAACACAGCTTTAAGGTCCTGGAGACAGATAATGGAGCAAGATTCCCCCCCCCCCACCATTGTCCTCCTCTATTTTCTTAACTATAAGTGGGGGTTAGTATCCATAACTTAATTAGTACAAGCTCTTATTTTAGTGCTGGCATATATTGACTGTTCAAGTGTTAGGGTTGACTGTTGGTGGTCAAGTTTTATTTTCCACAGTTTATGTCTGTGGACAGTACTGAAAAATAAACATAATTCTAGTTTTTTGGTCTACACTTTTTCTTCCTGTGTTGGATTAAGCTTTGGTATGTACTTTCCTTCCTCATTTTCCCCTAAAAGTGTCAAATGTAAATAAAATCTTTCCAGGCAAAAAGTAGTATGATGCATTTAAGTCCTTTATTTTTTGAGGTATCTTGGTGCCAGATTCTGTTTATAATAATGTTGTCTCACTTCTTTGGGCCATTTTGGACCTTTATATAAGCTGAAAATAAACTGAACATACTGAAAATAAACTGAACATGCTGAAAATTTGTGGGCCAAGTGGTGAGTGAGACAAAGCGTTTGCTACTTGGAGACAGCTATAGGGATTTCAGCTCTTTTAAAATGTCTGGGATTTGTTTATGACTCCCCTTGCTGCAAAAAACTATTAGTTGAACTTTGAGACTTTGTATAAGATGCCTTAGTATGGGATCATGATTAGAAACTCTGTCTTAAATTGTATTAAATTTTTAAGGAATAAGTAGTATCTTCAATTATTCCTGATATTTTAAGATTTTGTCTCTTTTTTTTTTTTTATAGAAGACAATCATTTTCCGATGTGTAACTTCTCTGTAAAAAGGATATTTTGGCTACAAATACCAGAAAATTACAAATTAGGCTTGCTTCAGTGGTGTGGACATGGATTGACTCTACCTTGTAGGTGAGGGTGAGGTTAACTGAATTCAGTGGCTCAGGCTCCCTGGCTCTACAGCTCTCCACCCTTAAACATGCATGCTTGAGCTTTGTCTTCAGGCTAATTTCATTATGTTGGCAGCTCATGTCACTTAATGAAATTTAGAAGAGCTGGGAAAGCCTTTTTTCCCAGAAGCCAGTAGCAAATGACTTCTATAGTTTTTTGGCCAGAATTGGATCACTTAATAACCCAGAACCAGTATCATAGTCATGGTTTGAGGCTGTGCTGATTAATTTTAGGACTAGGCTGCATGTTCCACCCCTTGAGCAAATGTGCAACAGGAGCTTCCCCCAGAACTGTCCAAACAAAAACTTGGAGAATCTTTAGGAAAGGAAGGAGGGTTGGATGCCAGGCAGCTGTGGCTGCAATGATTCTTCCTTTGTTCCTGTCCTTTGTTTTATGTAGAAGGTGAAGATTAAGTAAATATCTAAGTAGCTTGAAGTTAGTGCCTAGTGGATACTACCTCATTTAGGGAATACATAGTTATTTTCTCAAAACAATTGGAAAGCCGTTTTATTTTAGTTATGACTCAGAACTTTGTTTCTAATGAAACATTTTAAATGTATGTATTCCCCCCCCCTCATGGCAGACTGGTTGGTTAGTACAGGTTCAATTCTTGAGTTCAAATATTTTGTAGTCATTAGTATTCCTTAGAAGTGTTACTTTGATATAGTGGTGTGCTCTTCTGGTTTGTAGATCCTCTAAGAGAATAGGAATTGACTTTACCTTTTATAGAAGGTATTTTTTCTCCACTTACCAACTATTTCTGCCACTTACTCCAACTTTGGGCAAGGCCCTTTGAACCTCATTTTCAGTTCCTTGTTTATGAAATTGGGATATATGCTCTGGCTGGTTTATACAGGGTTTGTGAGTATCTGAAAAACTATAAATAGTGAAATAAGTTAATTTTGTCTGTATCAAGACCAAATTTTGCATTTGATCTTGACCTCAGAAATGGTTTATTTGCCAAGTGCCCCTGCCAGTGGTGGGATGATTAGACTTCTAAAAATCTTGTGAATTAAATTTCAGCTACTACATAAAAATACATTAAAAAACCCCAAAAACACAACGTGGGATGTTGACTGTGAACTGACATGAACCATTGTTTCTTGACTGAGGAAATGAATGTGTTATTAAAGGTTAGATTGACATTTTGTGATGTTTTTGGGGTTTGCCTAACCTTCAAGCTTATGGCCCTTTTTCCACAGTGACTTTGGTGTTAGTAAGATAGCGTTGGGTCCAAGACTGTGCCCTACTGTTTGTGTATTGCACTTCTAGATTTGTGTGTCTATTGTTAGGGTTCAGATGTATTCAAAGCATTAAAGTTCTAAAAATAGGACTATTTTAAATGCAACATGAGATTTTTCTCTTCAGTGGCATAACTGAGGTCAAATTAATCTGGGTGGTAAAGTAATTGCATTTGGCTTTCAGGATATGCTGTTAATGGTATAAAACCAAGTTATGCCCAGGCAGTGCAAAAGCATGTACCTGAAGACCTTAAGTGTTACATGTGCTTTTCTTCTGTTGTACTTTCTAGTATGTAAAAGTCAGTGTTTACAAAATGCCTAAATTTTAGTGTGCCTTTGGTTGGTTCTGGTATTGAGACTTGTGCAGAATTTTTGAGGTGAAATGATTTGTCAGATGCATATAATGTAAAATTAGTAATCCTCTTTCATTTAAACCAGTGAATATTGAGTTTTCCAACTTTGTTCAAATCGGTGGTTAAATCATCAGCCTCTTGAAGATCTAACTTTTGCAACTTCCTTGTGTCCTCAATAAGAACACACCTAAATTTTGTTAAGGTCTTCCTTCTGTGGATTGTCATTTTCCTTAAATCACCACTTTATGGAGCCTCTTACCCTTGACACTGGAGGTTTGTATCAGATTTAGCTTCTCTCTTTTTGCTGTCTGGTTTGCCAGGTGTACATTTCCAAGTCTGCTTCAGGCTTGTTGACTCTGTCCTTTTCATGCTTCCAACTTTTTACCCCTCTGTAGTGTATTTCCAGTTCTGGGCCTACTTCCATTTGGTTCTTGAATAATGAAATTTTATTAGTCGTTCTTATTGGAAACAAACTTCTCCAGTTATGAGCTTGATAACAACAGTTCTTTTAAGGAGTAGGGCAGGTTTGTAGAAACCTGGTTGCTTCTAGGTTCATACATTTTACTTTTCTCCTCTCTTCATGGTCAGTCTCACAGGATGAGCTCAGTTTTCTTGATGATTTGATTTCTTTTATAATGTTCCCAGTTCTTCAGACCACTTAAGGTCTAGCTGTAACTTGACAAAGTCACCTTAGTTTATCTACACCACTCAGGCTAGCTTCATCTAAGCCTTTAAAACTGAGAGGTGGAAAAGTGTTGTATTGTCCTCTTAAATGCTGTATGTCTTTAAAATGGAATTCATGCTTCCTTTGCTTATGTGAAATGAGAAATCAGAAGTCACTGATTCACATGGCTGTTATTCTGGTAGTGCGATACTGGAGAAATTACTATATTCCTGAGCTGCTTATTACATCTATAAAGTCATAATAACCTACTTTTTTAACATTGTGATGGAGTTGAATATTTTTAGGAGTGCTTCCATGGACGGCTTCCATTTTTCTTAGTAATGAGGTCTGATCATCTGTTAAGGAGTAGCTCTTGTAATAATGTTCTGCTTGTGTTGCCCTCTGCCATATTTTTAAATAATACAAATTTATACAGCTTGAGAGCCAATGATGTCTGGATTCTTGTTTTTCGTTTTGGGACACAATTTGTCATTGATTGTTGCTCCTCCTTTCAGAGTCTACCTTTGTAGCAGACAAAGAATTTTTTTAAAATTCAAGGCCAGAAAAAGTAGTAAGTGATTCTTTGTTATACAAGAATTACAGCTTTTGCAAAAGGTTGAGGGATAAAGGAACTATCTTTAATTCCATTAAAGATATACTGATGATTTTCTTCTGGTTTAGCAGCTCAGCCAAAAAAGTAAATTGCAGCTCTGATCAGTGTGGCTCAGTTGGTTGGGTGCCATCTGGCAAAGTGAAAGGTCCCCTGTTGGTTTCCATTGGCACATATCTGGGTTGCAGGTTCAGTCCACAGTTGCGGCATGGGCAGGAGGCAACCAATAGATGTTTTTCTCCCTCCCCTTCCTGTCTAAAAATGAATAAATAAAGTCTTAAAAAATTGCAGTGATTTAAATTTCAACTGTATAAAACCACTGAAGGCAGGAATTGTTTTAATGAAAACTTGGGTTCAGTGTATATGGAAGAGTATCTACATGGGGACTGGGAAGCCAGAGATTTTAAGGCTAGGTCTTTTGGGGTTGGAATGGTTATGAGTTATGGAAAACTGTTGGGAACTGGAAACAGAATGAAAATATACCTAGAGAAACGAGTGAAGCTTTTTTTTTTGTTTCTACTGTGTTGCTAGATTTTGTTGAGTAGTTAATCAGAATCAAATTTCCCTTATTTCTAAAATGTTTGCTACTTTAATTTGTTTCCCCAGTCAGGGCTAAACCTTTCAGTAGAAGTGCATTTCCAAAATAACATGGTGAATGCTGCTGGTGAGCATGGCCTGAGTGAAATGCAGTATTTAGTCATCTGTTGAATGGTGTGATGTTCCTATTTAGGATTCATTAAAATTCACTAACTTCTGAAGGAGAGCAGTATAACTTTAGTGGATAAGAATCACAGACTCAAGCAAAACTCTAGCTCCTGTATATATTTTGTGGCCCTAGTGAAGTTATTACTCAGTGCTCAATACCTGCTTCTTCATATTCAATAAGGGGACAGTAGTGCTGCTCTCAAGATGATTGTATTACTTTTTCTCCAGTGAAGCTGAGTATGCATAGTAATAATAAACAGTTTACCCATTGTTAGCATTATTAAGCAAGCTAGTTTTAATTAGATTATTATAGTAAGCTTTTTAAGGGAACAGCATTTTAAAAATGGAAATTTGGCTAAGCATAGTCTCTTTATCTATTTAAATTTTTTTTTTTTAGAACCAGGCAGAAGCTCTAGGATTATGTGATGTGTTAATTGAATGTAAATTCTTATTCAATGTCACGTGTAACATTTGAAATGCAAATGAAACACTGTCCAGTTTAATAGATTACTGATTGACTATAGAAAACCTCATACTTAACCCTGGCTGGTGTGGCTCAGAGGATTAAGTGCTGGCCTGTGAACCAAAGGGTCACTGGTTCAATTCCCAGTCAAGGCACATGACTGGGTTGTGGGCCAGGTCCTCAGTAGGGGGCATGTGAGAGGCAACCACACATGGATGTTTATCTCCCTCTCTTTCTCCCTCCCTTCCTCTCTGTCTAATAATAAATAAGTAAATCTTTTTTAAAAAAGGCCCATACTTCATGATATTCATATTGGTTACCTAGTAAAATGATTTTCTTTAGAAGAAAATGCAGCATGGCTCTACTGATCATCATGTATCATTTTCTGTTTTTTCCTAACAGAAAGCGTGGATACCCATCAGCGAAGTTTTGATATTGGAATTCAGATTGGCTATCAGCGACGCAATAAGGATGTGTTGGCTTGGGTTAAAAAGCGCAGAAGAACTATTCGTAGAGAAGATTTGATCAGCTTTCTGTGTGGGAAAGTTCCTCCACCACGAAACTCTAGAGCTCCCCCAAGACTGACTGTAGTGTCCCCTAACCGAGCTACTTCAACGGAAACTAGCTCATCTGTAGAGACTGATTTGCAACCCTTCCGGGAAGCCATAGCTCTGCATGGTAAAGCCGTTTAAACATATTTCTTTGGAACATGGTTAAGAGTGTGCCTGTGGATCCATTTTCACATTTAGGTTTAGTTCCAGATATATTGTCTGTTTTTTGTCTATTCTAGTAACTATTTGCTCTAGAAATGTTTAAATAGAATGTAAGCTAAGAACGTATATGGACAATATTTGAATGTTAGATAGCCCATTCTAAAAAATGTTCTCAAGAAAGTTAGTTTGAGCTTACTGATTTTACAGTAACAGTCTTTTGAAGCATTGATTAGAATTTATTGCTTTACTCATATTGTACATGTTTTCTTACTCTTCTGAGTCAAAGAGGAAGTTCTTGTGTTTTAAGACTTCTACCACATTAATGATTGCCTGGAGGAGCCTGGTTGAGTGACAGGCAAGTAAGGCAGGTAATTGTTGGGCTAGCTCTCATGGGAACTCCCTTTGACACCCTAAGTTACTGCATGTGCCTGTAGAGGGTGAGAGTTGATGACCCAGTGGGAGTGGACTGATGGAATTGACTTTCCTTTGTCCCTTAGGTCCTTGCTTTGATAGTCAGGACTGTCAAAGAACAGGTCTGTCACCATCCCCTCAGGCCAGACCTGCCATAAAAAGGCATTCTTGGCTGCGGGGTGTAAGTATTATTGGAGAAACCTGGAGTGTGTAGTCAATGAGTCTGTTGTTGCTTGTTGTTCTCTAATACAGACTTTCAAATAGAACTGGGAGAAATACTTCTATAGGACACCATTTTATACTGCTGTAAAAATAAAACAAAATAATAAGACTTGGTTGAAGCCAAGGTGAAAACATGGATTGTGCCAGTGACTTAAGTATATAGCAGTGATTAGTGAGTGAGGTCATGAGTCCTGTTAAAAGTTAACATTTGGGCCATAGTGTAGGTTATCTAAAGTAAAGTAACCTGGTAATAAAAATAGTGGAAAAATATAGAAAGGGCTTCTGTATCCTGCATCCTTAATGCTCATATAGATTCTTGTTCTCTCTGGCAAACCTTGATTCTTTACCTTCAAAGCAGAACATGGGGTTTAAAAACATGTTGGTTTTCTTCCCTCCTTATTGTGACTTTGTAAGTTAAAATAAAAAACATATATTGCAAGAAACTCCATAATGTATGGATGCAGTACTTAAGACTGCTTGCTGTTTTCTAATATAGTGGAATAGTTACGCCATCAGAACTTTTGAAACTCAGGCAAAATAACAGACTGATTATTTCCTATTGAATTAAAGAGTTTCATATCTTTTACCATTAAGTTTGGGAAAATTTACTGGAAGTACACATAGTTTGTCAGATTAATTTTAATGCATGGTAATATTTGATGTAGTTTTCCTAAGTATTCTGCTTTTCTTTTATCAAGTGGGTTTATGACTCATTCCACTCTTCTCTTGTTAAAGTGTCTTTTTCTGTATTATGCTATACTGTGCTTTTAGAAGATAATTTAAAAAAACCATATGCCATTCTTGTTTTAAATTTTAATGCAGTTGTATACGTGGGTGGACAAAGTAGGTTTACAGTTGTTCGTGTGGAAAATGATACAATAAATAATAATACAAGAATAAACTGTTTCATGTACTCACAACTGTAAACCTACTTTTTGCCCAGTTTCACAAAGGGCAAGCCAACCCCAACCCCTGTCCTGGACAACTACTATATCCTCTGCCTTCCCATACATTTTCCTAAATTGAATCTGTTCAACTTGTGATATATATATTTTCCTGAACTTTGGGAGTTTCAATGATGATGTAATTTTAGGAAGGGTATCTCTATAATTTTATTTATGTTTAAATTGTGAGGGTTTAAATAAGTTTACTTACAAAGTTTTGTAGAAAATAATCTTTCACTTCAATAAATTTACCAAGTAGTGGCCAATCCGGAATACATTGGAGACTCTGTGTACTCTTATTCCTAGGGTTCATACACCAAATTCATGTAGTTAAAATTACATGTGTTGTGGTGAAGTAATAGGGCCCCTTGAAAGAGTATACAGAAACATAAAAGTATACTGAGTTTTGTGCTAGTGGTTTTAGAGAACATCAGTGTGTATTGGGAATGCTTGATTTGAGTGTTTAAAGTAATTGGAATGATTTTTAATGGTAGGGTATTGTTAACTAAATTGTAATGCAGCTTAATTGACTAACTTTGTAACAAGGTGTCCTCATGATCTGTTTTATTGAATAGTAAATTGAAGTGAAAATTGTTCAGATCTTTTAAAATGTTTTTCAAAATATCTTAATTAGGGTACATACTTGTCAGAATTCGATTTGGTATATAATTGGCTTAGCTAAATATGTGAAATGTGAGGTCAAAATGAAGTTCTTGGAGTTCTGCATTGGAGGAAGAGTTTAAATTCATGAAGTTTAGGAGTGCAAGAGGGGATATAGGAGAAGAATTGGTATATTGAGTCAGACTTCTTGAGTTTCACAATCAAAGCAAACGTGAGTGTGGGACGTCACATCGATTTATTCTTCCCCACACATTTCATGTTCTGTCCACTTTATTAAGAGGACAATTACCTTTATGGTTTTTTCTTTGTCAGTTCCTAAATACTCACCTGCACCAAATGCGCCTATATATACCTAAAATACACCCTTTATTTTATGTATAAGATAAAAATAACAGACGTAAGATATTTGTGGAGTATTTCATGTTGGCAATGAGGATGTGGTAATGAGTAAGATTCTCTGATCAATACCCTTATCAGCTTTACTCTTACAGTTTCAATCAAAAGGACATCAGTTAATGGTTATCAAAGTTTCAGTAAAAATGTCAGTTAAGGGTTATTGAGGCTTAATGAATATAATCCATTGCTTTATTTTGGCACTTTCTGCCTGAGATCTGGTTATCTGGATAACCAGAACTCAGAGAAGTCAAAGAAACATAGGCAGATGCTAAATTGATTTCATCCTTGCCCTTTTGGTCCTTGTCTTAAGAACATCATTGAAAGTTTACTGAGCACTGAATTGACACCTGTCACCTCATTTTTAAGTAAACAGATTCAGACCAGAATCATCTGGACCTCCTTTTGTGGTTCTCTGCTTTTTTCATAATCCCTTTTTTAGTTACACTTTCTCTTGTAGAGATTGTCTATTTATTCTCTTCTTAGGCTAACTTGAAAACACTTGAAAGGCCATCTCATTATTAATTTACAAAATTTGTTCTAGTTTAGACCTCAATGCTATCAAATATGTGTGGTCCCATTGTCTTTGGTGGACTCTCTACTGGGCATCTCATAGGCCTTTAGCTCACACAGAGGTCAAACTGGATTCCTCCTTCTAGATCAGCTACAGCAAGAACATGTTTTTTTCCTCATTTAACCGTATAGTAGACGTGTACAAGGCAGATTCTGTGCAGTCTCTGAATGTATAAATGCTTTCTTTTCTGTTGAGGCCAACACATAACTTGGATAATAATTTAATGTCTTGAACATCATATGTTTAAGTATTCTGGGTACAGAAAGGGACATTACATAGTGCTTGCCTGGCTATGTGTTCAGAGAAGGCTCTCTGGAGGAGTTGAGTCCTGGGTTCTAGGAATAATCTTGCTGCTCTTGTTTCCCAACCCTGAATTAACCCATTTGCCAGTCCAATGCCACTCCTGGGGCCATTGGAGTGGTCTTTTTGATCTCCTCTCTTCACTGAAAAATAACCTTTGTTTCCCTATGGTCTGTAGGGTGAGGTGAGAACTCAGCTTGACATTGCAAGGCCCTTGTGACTTGGTCTCTCAACCTTAGGTCATATATCTTAGCCATGCTGTTTAATCTATTGACTATCTACCTTCTCTTTTCTCAGGTTTTTCACTCTGCCTGTTTATTCTTTCAGATTGATTAAAAGTCTCTTCTGTGACGAAAATTTCCTTTGGTTTTTAACATTTTTTCAGTGTCCTCATTTTTTCATCATCTTCTCCAGTTTGAATTGTTTCTATGGCTAGGGCTTCATCAGGACAGGGGCCTTGTCTTATAGATTCCAGCTTTAATGAATCTGGTGTAGATTATTCTGAGTTTAACACTGGTTCAGGGGTCTGTTAAGTGACTGGATGCACACAATTTGGGCAGAGAACCTTTAGAAAGAGTTGAGGATACAGATCTCTAGATGACCACTATAAGGGTACACTGTAAGGGTGTACCTTAGGAATGCTACTAAATTAGAACAACTGAGACTTGGAGAGGGCCCTGAGGATGATTCACAATAAGAACTATTTTAGTGTTTACTTGGTGTTGGCACCAAGGAGGGTCTACTTTAATCCTCAAACTTAGCTTGGGTCGATGCCATTTTATCAATGAAGAAAGGCTTATTTGGCTAAAATGGAAGAGATCAGTAAATAGAATAGATAGTCCAGATTTGTCTGGCTTCTAGATGCATGCTGTTAACCACTGTGCCTCTGTGTGCCTCTGTGTTTGGACATTTGTGGTTTCTCTACCACCTTCTGTTGGTAGGACTGGGGGGCAGGGGGTGGGATGGTATAGGTTTCCAGGCTTATTTTTCTTCTCTGTCAGAAAATACATGAGTTTTGTATCTTTCTGGTGTTCTCCCCATAAGGGAAAGTGGATAAGTAGGCTTGAAGATGAATGTCTTGTAGTCTGCTGTATTTTTGTCTTAACTTTAGTAAGAAGAGTATTTAAGCTTTGTATATAGGCTACTTTCCTAGTATGACCTTAGGTAATATGGTTAGCCTCGCCAAGGCAGGGCAGTCTCCTCCTCTGTGAAAGGTGATACACTTTGTATATAAGGTGGTGTAGTAAATGAGAAACTACCCAAAATATCTACGCTTATGGTTAGTTCTAAGTCCTATGAGTGCTCTTTTTGCCCCTGGATACGCAAGAGACTTGGAGCTACAGTGGTGTTTGAGGATACTTTTCCCCTCCTTTTTTAGTAAGGGTTGGCTTTTTAACATTATGGAAATCACTACAGAGGGGAAGAGGGTTAACTACTTATTTTACTTTCTCAGATCTTGGGCTTGATTCCCATTGATGAAAACCAGTGAGGCTGGTGATGTTCTCTTTCTGTTGTATGGAGAAAGATTCTTAGTTGCCCAAATTAGTGCTGCTTTGTCTGGAAAAGCCTTAGTTTGAAATCTGTTGTCTTCACTCTCAGTTCTGTTTGTCGTCATGGAGATTTAGGTGAAAGGGTCCAGAGTAAGAATGGGACATGATGTCCTGCAGGGGAAGGTAGAGACCTGGATGGACTAGGAAGAAGCAGGATGCCAAGTCAGACTTGACTCATTTGATAAATTTTTTGAAAGCCTTGCTCTTACTCAGATTATCTCATAGGTGGTCTTTGTAGGTTTCTGGTCCTGGTTCAAACAGTTCCAGAAAAATCAGTCTGTTTTAGTTTCAAAAGTCATTTTGACAACATTCTTGCCTGCTGTGCTAGGAACTAACCCTACTGGGTCTGGATTGAGCCTCTGTAAAATACATTAGTTCAAATTCAAAGGCCTCTAGCACATAGGGTCTTGTGTCTGGTGGGAACCATTGCTGTTACTGACATTTGGTTTTAGGGTGTCACCTTGCTTAATTTTAAGTTTCATGGTTAAAACAAGTTTAAAAAGACAGTGGGCTACTCCATTTGCCAGTGTGAGTTCTAAAAGGGACTTAGGCAAACATAAGTAATCTGGCCTTTACTGTGACAGTGGAGAATTTTAAAAAGGAAATTTGTTTTATTAAATAATTTTGTCAGTTAAAACAGCTGCTGAGTGAAGTCTAAAGCCTTGTTTTTTGTTTGAAAGCTCTTTCTTTAAACATTTTTAATGGATGTAGTATTATAAATTCTGACTTCTGCAACTAAAATCCTTCCATTGAAGGTGTAGTCATTTAAAAAGTCTATATTATCATTCTGTAGCCTTTCCTGTTCTCCAACATTTACTGAACAGATAAACACCAAGTTGACGCTAGTGGTAGAAGCAGGTGATAGAAAGGTGAATCAGCCCTGGCTTGGTTTGGCTCAGGGGATTAAATGCTGGCCTTTGATCCAAAGGGTCCTGGGTCCATTCTCAGTCTGGGCACATGCCTGTGTTGTGAGCCAGGTCCCCAGTAGGGGGCACACGAGAGGCACCCACACATTGATGTTTCTGTCCTCCTATTTATCCCTTCCTTTCCCTTCCTCTAAATAAAGAAAATCTTTAAAATAAAGAAAGAAAGAGCCAGAGGCTACCTTAAAACAAAACAAAACAAAACAAAAAAAACACAAAAATAAAGGTGAATCAAATAGTGTCAAGGGAGTTTATAGCTTAATAGAATTACATTAGACAGTCTGAAGTTTTACAAACCCAAGCAATTGGATTGAGGGTTGGATTGAGGGACACTGCCATTGCCTTAGGAATTAATAGGCTCCATTTCTGTGCCACCCCCCCCCTTTTTTTTTTTTTTTTTTTTTTTGCCTAGCAGTCTTTCTCTGGGCTATGTGGAGATCCTTATCCTCTTAAATCATTAAGTTGCTTGGCAACTTTTAGGATCTGGAGGAACTGGGTGTAGAGCCTTATAATAAAAATGAAATAATTTGAAATCATCTTCAAGGGTATAAGGTCAGACAGAACTTTTACTTAGAAAAAAATGTAAGGCAAATTCCTAATTTGTCATATTCAACACATACAACTGATAACCTCCTTCCCTTAGAGTTTATGGAGAACTGTGATTCTTGGCAGCCTGAGCCACAATAGGATTTTCTTTCTCCTTTGAGCACAGGTATTTTGCAGCTCTTGTTATTTTGTCATTTTATTATTCTTTGGCCTAGTGCTCTAGAGTGGTAGTAGAAGTTAATAAATTTTGGTGAGAACAAATCTTTCTGGTAAAATTTCTTAAGACAGTTGATGTGAAGTCCTAGAACATTTAAGAAGAAATTTAAGTAGTTGTGCTTGGTTCTTTGTCTCTGCCCCTTTCCTGTATTCATTCCTTCCATTTATAAAGCTAAATATTTAGACACAAATTTTGACAGTTTAACACAAAAAAATAGGTTAGGTATTCTTAAACTGTGATGGTATGTTATAAAAAAAATTCCTTTGAATTTTCTGTTGCTTGAGGACTATTGGAATCATTTCTTTCCATCCACCTTCCAAAATCTGTCTCTTTGCCTACACACCTAGCATAGTGTGCGGAACAAGTAGATTCTTGATAAATGTTTGGATGTTGTGGTCTGCACCTTCCTGAATAACAACTATCAAGAGTTATTTAACAGTAAAATGTTTTAAAAACTTAGTTGGAAATTAAGATATAAGAGATTAATGCACCAAAGCAGTCCCATTTCTTAATTGATTGAAGTTGATTATTTCAAAGGATATTCTTGAATCAAAAGTTCTCTGAAGGCTGGAATTTCTAAATTATGTCCTTTGTTCAGACTAGCTTCTGAGAACAAGGACAATTAAGGCAATTTAAAATAGCGTTAAAATTTTTGATGAAAAAACTTTGAGGTTGCATTGTCAGCTGCTGAACTTTCTGGGGGATGTAGGACTTAACTAAAGCATTAAACATCAATGATACAAAATTGTTTTGAACTTGCAATAAAACGTTGTTGGACTTTTTTTTTTTTCTTTTTTGTTTTTCATTGAAATGAGAAAGGAGTCCATGTAGCATAGCCATGCCTCAAAGCCAGTTTACTCACCTGGTACTTATTTAAAAATCCATTGGTAGTTACGATACAGTTTAACATTTGAGTTTAACTTTTTTATTTTCTGATTTATGAATACTAATTTCTTGGAAAATTTGAAAATTTCCTAAAAGTAAAAATTTAGTATCCTGTTATCCAACTATACAAAGATAACTGCAGTTCAATGTTTGGTGAATTTTCTTCCAGACTTTTTTTTCCCAAATGTATAAATATTAAAGTTATTTTATAGTGGAGATCATGCTGCATTTTATATGGTACTGTATCTTGCTTTTTTCATTTTAACGTGAGCATTTTCCCCATGGCGTTAAAACTGTCTTTGAAAAATTGAAAGCATTTTGGGCTGTGAGCATAACTGAAAATGTTTTCTTGGTTTGACACATGTATCTTTGTAATTGGTTTGATTTAGTGTGCTTTTTGCTTCAATAAAAGTTCAGTATTACAATTTACAGATTGGGGTGGGGAGTGGTATCTACTTCAACTTAATGGAAATCTTCCTAGTAGAAATTTTTTTCAATCATTAAACCTTCCCCTGGTGCATTTAAAACACCACATTTACACACAAGTGCTTCTGGATTGAAATCTCAGAACACAACTTGGTGAAAAGGGAGGGCTATCCATTTGAATAGTGCAATTGATTTCAAATGCAAGCATACCAGTTTCTTAGGGTTCAGGCAGGATGTTAATCACTTGGTTCAAGTTGTGTGGATGTCAAATTCCCCCTTTCTACTGGAGATGAGAAAACTGGTGGAGCAGATCTGCAGGGGGTCCTGAACCTGTGCTGATTGGATCAACAGTACTAACAATCTGCCTTCTCAAGAGCTAGCCCTCTGTTCTCATGAGTGTGGGTGATTGGTGGTGGGGTGGTGGGTGGAGTGGGGTGCGGAGGTGGAAAGCAAGTAGAGAGTGTAGATGTGGCTTCCAGGCCAGGGGCTGCTGTGTGGAGGAGGAAGGAGGTGGATTGGTTCTACATTTGCTCTTTCTCTGCCTATATGTGACATGACTGTGTTGGTAAGCTGGAATCACATATAATTTTCAAAACAGGATTTTCTTACTGTACTAAGCATGAACTCTTGGTATGAGAAAAATAGTTTTGTGCTACTTTTAACAATCTACCGTGTAACCTAGATTCTTACAACCTAGACTTGTAACTTTGTTTTAGCTCCAGTGGGAGCTTTCTTTTTCCTCCAAAGTATGGTTACATTCTCCTGATCTTTTTTCCTTACTCCTTCACTAATCATTTAAAATGGATGCAGAAACTTTTTAAAACTGATAAAATTTATCTTGTATTAAGAAATTGAGACTTTTCTGTCTAATCATACTACCTGTGCTATTGCTTTTGTCAATTGATAATCCCATAGCCCTTTTGAAAAAGTGTGTTTTTGGTAGAAATTAAGTTGTATGCCCATGGGCTATACAACTTCATTTTTAGTTCTGAAGCATGTTTAGATTCTCTGTACTTGTATAGGCCTGATTGTTTATGTGGCTTAGTAAGGTTTCCTAAAGCATCTTCTAGTAGCTGTCATTGGTTTGTTAAATAAAATTTGGGCTGTTTAAAATACACATATTTTTGGTTGTTAATCTTAATTTTTTTTACACCTGAAAAGTCTTTTTGGGGAAGATTAAATAGTTAAACTTTGAAAAGAAACCTCATTCTTGAGAGTAGATAATAAGTAGGAAATGTTGCACATTGTGATTTTACTTCGGCTGTCAAACTAAACCCCATGTCACATATCCAACAAAAAAAAAGATTGTGATTTTACATAAGTTACTGGGGAATTTTCAAATTCAAATTGATTACTTTCATCTTTTTAATGGAGAATGGCAGTTGGTATGCCTGTTCACTCCTGATGGAGTGACTTACTAAAACTCACTGCCATGGAACCTCACAAGGGCGTTGGGGTGGGTTTTCATGAGGTGTGTGTTTTTTCTTTTTTTGTGGTTTCAAATGATAAAGGACATCCTGAGTTAAATTACTGAAGTAGCCCAGTTTTTTGCTGAAGGTCCAAATTATGAAACCTGCATTAGGAAACAAGTATGAAAAGGTTATTGTTTAGAGTACGTGGATACCATTTAGTATGTTGCGAGCTTTGAGATTAGAAAGGAAGGCGCACAGCTCTCTCAAGTTTACAGACTTGGTGAAGAATTTAAAAAATTACCAGCTTGGGAATAAACTGCGTTAACTTGATGGTAAAGCTTTAAGTGAAGGGAGCTACCTGAGTTTATTTTCTGGTGTTAAGTAAATAAACAGCTTTGTACTTCAGTGGATTTCAAAATACTGAGTAGGTCTTTGAAGCATTATTATTTTTTCAGAATTCAGTGAATGCTATGTGCCAGATATTGTGTTAAATTCATTAGGTAGAGATGAAAAGACTGTTGAGGAAGAGTCTAATGATTGTACTGTGCTATTACAGATAAATGAGCCTGAGGTCCCCCTTCCCCTTTTATTTATTTTTAATAAACCTGTTTGGGCCAGGGAAGAAGGAGTGAAGTTCTTTATGAAAATGTTAAGTTTGAGATATCCGGGCAGTTAGAGAAATGGATAGGACTTTGAGCTCAGGAGAAATACCTGCTTTTGTGGCACTGATTTGGAAAAAGATGGGTAATCGAAGGGGTCAGCCTGGGTTATACCAACTTGTTGGGCAGAAGAGATACCCGCAAAGGCCACAAAGCAAGGAGCTGAGAGTTTGAAGCAGGAAGGAAGAGGAGCCAGCAAGAGACTAAACAGGAGAGGTAGGAAAACCAGGATTAGAAGGACTTGGGAGGAGGTGCTGGAGGAATGAATGAGGAGTAGATGTTAGAAGGGAGGCGCAGGCCCAGCCATTTAAAGGAACTGGAAATTAACAGTTAGGATTCAATCTTATGAGGGGAGTGAAGAAGGCAGGGAGAGTTAACTGTTCAAAGAAATGGGATCTAAGGCATGCCAGGCCCTAGACCCTAAAGCCACTTCCATTAAAAATAATTTTGACTTTAAGAGGAGCTATAATTGGCTTGAGTTTGAGTCCCAGCTGTTTCTTACTAGCTGTGTGACCTTGGGTGGCTTATTTAATCTTGATTTTTCATGTACAAAATGGAGGTAATGCAGATGTCGTAGGGTTATTTTGAGGATGACATTGAGAAGTACTGAACGTGCTGGATACAGGAAGTACTCCAATATTAGTGTTTGTATTTTATTTTTTTAATAGGTGCCAGCTTTGGAAAGGCATTTAGAGCTTAAGGAGGGACATGATCAGCTTTCCTCTGGCCATCAGTGGGAAGGATGGATGCATTTTCTACAGGGAGAGCAGTGAGGGGAGAGGTTGGTTAGAGTAGTTGAGAAGAGTGGTGTGGGCTGCAGAACATGATCAGCAAATGGGTGGAAGCTGTGGGTTTGAGAATGGTCAGAATACTTCTAGGGTGAGAACAATGTCAAAGGGAATTTAATAGATTTGGAATGGTAGGAAGCAAGAATTCTTTTCAACTTAATGTTCGCATTTAAGTCATATTTACAGAGCATAAAATTAGAATAGGCCCTTATGAAACCAACCTCTAAGCTTATTTTAAATCCTATTCTTTTTGGAAACACTGATTATACTAGATCATGTTATATAAATTTAATCAAGCAATAACAAAATCCCTGTGTGAGGCTAGAAGAGCATAAGGGGAAATTCATGAAAGTCCACTGTCAGTGATGTTAGGTTTTTAAGTTCAGTGCTATGGTTTATGTTTCCTTGCCTCACTCATTCCTTTTACAGGTTTATCCTGGACATTTAGGAGTGGGGACACGTTGGTTCAAGAGTGTAAGGAATTGAGCGTTCAGCCATGAATGCTGGGTCTATTCTGGATTTAATAACTTACCATGCAAGCAAAGAAGCAGGATTTTTTATGCCACTCTTGCCCTCCTCTCTCAAAGATTATAGGTGATAATGAGTTAGGCTTTTCTAAGGGAGGCATATCTCCCAAACAGAGTCTAGACCTTGAGTGATCAGGCAGCATAATTTTTGTAGGTCAGATTCATTTTGTACTTGATTTCCCAGCATAATTTATAGTAGTGGCCCTTTTTTGGGGTTTGATAGTGTACTGTTTTGGTTGGTAAATTATAAAGTCACCTTATCTAGAGGGGGTGTTGGAACAAGCCCACTCAGGCCTGGAAATGATTGCCTGCTCCGTTATGTTCATGTGAGCACACACCCACACTCACACCCACAGACACATCAGAGGCTCTGTCAGAATGGTGACTTTTGGTAACCAAAATTGTTTAAAATAGGCGCCTTCTGTTTTCAGCTGTAAATTGCATATGTACCTAGCCAAGAAGTAGGTGGGAGTATTTCACAATCTGTTTGTACACCTAGCATGGTACTTGCCCAATATTGTAAAAATTGGTAGTGTTACCAATAAAGCATCTCATATATCAAAGCCAGACAATTCCTCTTTCCAAAATAAAGCTTACCTGCTCCCTGGGGACCCCTTACAAAGAAAATAGACTCCTTTGACACTATGAACATTGAAAGTAAAGTGGATTGCTTTCAAAAGGGTTGAATAATTGAGCAACTCTAAAACCTTTTTTCTTCTTCCTAGGTCTTAGTGGTGCAATGGCTAGTATAAGCGTGCGTTCGAGTACCCCAGGCTCTCCTACACATGTAAGCAGTGGATCGAATGCTAGTCGAAGGAGAAATGGACTCCATGATGTCGATTTGAACACTTTCATATCAGAAGAAATGGCACTCCACTTGGACAATGGTGGAACTAGAAAGCGTACCTCAGCCCAGTGTGGCGATGTCATTACAGACTCACCAACCCATAAACGCAACAGAATGATCTAAACTGAAAACATTTTCACACCCACCATGCTGCTTGAAAGCCACTTGATCCTCAACATATACTATTATTGCAAAGGAAACATGAGGCCATCTTCCCTTGTTCACTGTTTAAGACAAGTGAATTCTATAGTGGTTGCCATAAATGGAAGTTCTAGGTATTTACAGTAGATGCCTCTTGTAACTTATGGCTTTCTTAAAACTATAATCCTAGCAGAGGACATCAGATATTGTGTAGTCGTTAGCAAGATCATCATAGGCAAACATATATCCGTTCCAAGGCTAAAAGTGACCTTAACTGTATTTATTCTCAAAGGGAAAGGAAATATCAGATGTTTATTTGGTTATAGAATGCTTTTTTAAAAAAATTTCCTGCTGTGTTTACTTTTGCTTCAACAGTATTGCCAGGTTCCTAAAATTGTCTAAAACACACGGTTTGGCTTCCTTGTCAAATCTGCAGGCTTCCATTTTTTGCACAGCAGCACTGTATCATGCACCTGGTTTCTATATAGTAACAGTGTGCAACTTCTAATTATCGAACTGTGCTGTTTTTAGTTTTCACAGCAGTTGCAAATTCTGGTGATTGTGTGATGTAAAAGAGGTGCTATGATGGTCATGCAATTAATACTTAATATTGAATCAATACAAAGAACTTTATTGGATTCACTTCGTGTGTGTTAGTGCTCTAAAAGTAGCAATAATATTAAATTGCCCTCAGATTAACCCTGTAGGCTTAAACTCCAGTTTTAAGAGAAGTACTGCTTCCCATGCAGGGTACTATACTTAAGGTAAATGTAAACATGTAGACTGTACTCAAGGTGGCCTAAAGTAGAGAGGTCATGAACTTTGAGAGTGGGCTTCCTCTTTGATTTGGTATTCATGAGAGGGAGATGGATGGTGGGAGGGTAGGTATTCCAGTCTTTCTGTTATGCTTTACATTTCTCATGAGTGCCCTACTTTGTGCAGTTTCCATTGGAATGGGTGGCAGGTAAGAAAAGGTATTTTATCTGCTTATAATATGATTACAACTTAAATAGCAAAACCCAGCTCTCCAGTCCCTCTCTAAAAAAGTGCTGTTTGGATTCTCATTCTGGATAAGATGGAATCGCATGGAGGTTCTCTAGATGTTAGGTAGACGTAAATAAAATTTCCCACTATATTTCTCTTTTGGGTAAATATAAGACCTCTTGTAGCTACTATGTTTTAGAGCATGTTTCATCTTCATTTTTAATACCTTCAACTGAATGATAGTCTTTTTTTAGATGAAGAACTGATGTCAGCCTGCCAGGTACTGTAATTTATTCTATCATATTATTATATAATATATATCAAGTAGGACAGTGAAAAATGTTTCCTTGCAAATTTGTAGTCCAATATCAGTTACTTTCTATTTTTATCCTTAAAAGACCATTGCAAATCCAATGTAAGGATTTTTCCAGTAATTTACTCACAGCACTTTGTTAAAGTTTGCAATTTCTCCAGCCATTTAATAATACCTTTATGTGAAGAAACTTTGTTAAGTTAGCCATAATATTCATGGACTGGGTGGGATGTGAATAGAATGTTAGAAATGTGTGAACTAAAGTTCTGCAATCATATAGAAAACCATTATTTAAAGTCAATTTCATACTATAGGAATGAAAGGAGAGGTATTTCTAAATTTAGGCAAAAGTGGATCATTTTTATTTGAATATTATAGCACGAAGAATTACAGTAGCCTATCATTTTACCTGAAATGGACAAGCCTCCTCTATATTAGGAATACTTGCAAGCTGCACTTTGGACTGTAGTAAGAAATGCAGGTGGAGTTATCTGTGTTTTTCTGTCGTTGTAAATTTAGGTTCTGGAACTGGGGTTTGGTGGTGTGATGTGTTGCTCACAATTGGCCAGAACACCTTCTAAAGGATTTTTTGACATTGAGGAACACATATTTAATCTCCCCTTTATACCTTGGTTCTAGTTCCTCTTTCCAAGTTGAGTGGCAATTTTGGGGGGTTTTTGTTTTAGTTGGTGCTCTGATGCTTAATCTCAGTACCCTTTACTCTCAATTGTCAAATTTTGGTAAAACGTGCCATTTTCTTTGGTAAGAGAAAGCAGGTGTTACTGTCTGCTAGAACACAATTTATATGCCTTATTGGCTACATTAAACTTTTTGAAAACTTGAGCATTCTTCGTTAATTTTTTCCATTGTATTTAATCACTTGTAACTCCCTTCTTCCTTTTCCATCCCATTGTTCTTTCTCCCTTGTACCACCTGAACGCAGATTAACCCTGAGAACTAAGAATAGAAAGGGAAATGATTTCTCTTAGGAAAAGTTAGTTCTGACTGCTAGATTTTTGAACCTTTTCTTTGTACCATTTTAGATGCAAAACAAATCGTGGAAGATTGCATATTTGTGTGGTACTTTTTTTAAATAGTTTTTTTTTTTCGGTCTCTTGAGAACATTGTAGGCTGAATTTTAAAACTTACTACTTTGCTTTTGGGGAACAGAACCTGTTTTCGTCATAAAGTAGATTTTCTGATTCTTTTAGATTTCATAACTCATTACCTCTGTTCCTGTCATCCTAACTTGGCATGAGTGGATTGAAGTCATACTTACACTGCAGTTGTTCTGAGCATGGCTGAAGCATTAAAAACTTCATTATAATGTCTGGTATTTTACAGAGCGAAAATAATGGAAAATATTTGGCTGAACCTAAAGTCCTACAGTCAGATTCTTCAATGTGGTTTACCCAACTGGAGTAGTGGTACACACCGTAAATCATTCGATAAATAAATAATTATAAAAACCAAAAAACTATGGGGCTTGTCTGCAGTTTTGTTTTGGTCATTGAACCTGAATAACTCTTTGTTGTAATCAAACAAAGTCCAGGCTTTTAAAAAAGAACTAGCTTTCTACATTTTTTCCCCTAAGGGCTATTGGAACTCATCAGATTTGAGTAACTGTGGTTTTGGGCCTTTCAGTTTCCCTACAGCAGTGAAAGTTGGCTAGCTTCCTGTATAGTAGGGAGTGGCCAAGATCTGACCATGAAGTAGACCATCTCAATGCAGTGAAGATTCATGATGCCAAGAGATGATTGGAAATGTGGTCATTATTTGGGGACAGGGACGGCACAGTTAATTTTAGAATGTTATGAACAAAATCATTAAATTTTTGGTATGATAACTGCCTAGGTTTTTTGAGAGGTGTAGTGACTATGTTAGTAAATCTCATTGCATTTTATTTCGTTTTATTTCATACAGCTGTGTCTTTGTCTATTAGGTTGATTATTAGGTATGTAGTGATGAGGTTGGGCATCTTCAGAAAGATACTCTGTCCTCTTGGAATAGAGTGATTTGGAAGGTTCCTCCAAACAAGATCGGAAAAGGCCTATTTATTAAAGTTAAAAGAAATTAAGATTCACTAGATTGTTCTGATCAGATGTTTATAGTGCTTGCCCACCTCCCACCTCCCACCCCCTTACCCCTTTGAAAGCTGTTACAACTTTGATTAGTTCAGATGACATTACCACCTAAGGCTAGCTTGCAGACTCCCCACTGGAATGTTTCTGGGGTGTGTGATGTTTTAGGGGGGAGAGTATTATGGCGGTTATTTTGTACGTTGGACTGATGTATTTGATGTAGTGAGATCCAGGGTTTTAGTTCCTGTGATGGGACATAAATGTTCTCTGTCAAGTTCAGCAGGTAGCAGCTTATGATATCAGAGGGTTTTGCAGGTTAAGCACAAATTTGTAGCCCTCAGCCAAACTGGGAAGTTTCATTGATACTATTCCAAGTTTCCAGTAGCCCCTTATTTTATTTGTATGGAATTAATTCTCTAAAGAACATCTAAAACTGCAAAAATTAAGCACATAACAGTTTATAGTGTATATAGATCTTTGTACATCAGAATATATATATGGTGGTGTTTTATGACCAAGTAATATGCTATTGTATGGGTGGGCCTTCATGGGAGTCACAGTTTTTCATAATTATTAGTACACTAGTGAATATTCTAGTTTCTTTAGGTTTCCGTAGAGAAAATTTCTGCAGGTAAAATTGCTGGTTCAGAGGAATTCATATTTAGAATTATAAGCCAAGTATACAGTTAAATTTTTTTAAAGAGCTGTTTATTGATTTTAGAGAGGGAGAAACATATTCATGTGAGAGAGAAATGTTGATCGTTTGCCTCCATATGGGTTAGAATCGAACTGCCAACGTTTTGGTGTATGGGATGGTGCTCCCACTAACTGAGCTGCACTGGCAAGGGCCAAAGGAATTCGTATTTAAAATGTTGGTGGGTCTTTCTGCAAGGAATAGTTAACACTATGAACACGGTGACAAGAGTGCCTTTTCCCTTATGTCTTAGCCAGTGTTGGCTGTCTGTACTACTTGCAGGCAGAGGTGAGCTTACATTTTCATTTGCTTTTTTCCCTGTGATAAGGAGAAAGAATCTTTGCTTGAAATTATGTGGATTTGACTGCTGACCCCACTACTTACTATGTATTGGAACCTAGGCCTCTGGGCTCAGTTTTGTCATCTGGGAAATAGATATAATAGAGAAAAATGACGTGAAGCTTAGTGACTTGAATTTTTTGGATAATTTATATCTATGTTTGTAATCTGCCTCCCATCCGTAGAGCCCCTGAGGGCTCCAGAATGGCTGATAGTTTTAAAAAATGTTCCACTGAAAAAATTAACACACACCATTTCTGTAAAGTGTAAGACAATTAGTATGAAGGCCCTTTTAATTTGTCTTCTGCCTTCACCCTCTCTGCAAAGGTAAAAACAATAGTTTTGGAGAGTAATCCTCCAAATTGTTTTCTATGTTTATCAGTCATGTATGTAGCCATTAAAATATGCTGGTTGATTGGTGGTAATTTAGGAGTTATTGCTAGACAATACTCTTTAGTGATGAAAGTCATTTTGGGAGATGGGAACTTTGATTTCACCTTGTTCAGGTGCTGTTTGAAACCTGGGGGCGTTAGGTACCAAACATGATGTTTCTTTGCTGTGGAGCCATGGGAGTGAGATCCTATTTTTCAGACAGGTTGAATTGACTGCCTGCCAAGGAGATGCCACAGACCACCAAGTACAGGCAGCCTAACTTCATTCGGACTTAATCCTCAGATTAGGGAGCCATGCCTTTTGGACCCAAGTGGAGGTGTTTTTGCCATGTGCTGCAAGGGCTTTGATGCAGCTCTCTGTCACAGCACAACTGCTCTCGGTAGTAAGGGCTGTGGCATTCCTTCCTTTTGGGTCTGGTAAGTGTGTCCTCTGAGCTGCCAAAAGCATTCAGGGGCTGTTCTGCTGTTTTATCCATGTATGGAACTGCCTTTGAGAGGTTCTGAGGTTGTCCTACTGTTTATCCAGCTTTAACAGCAAGCATGGTTCAGCAGGCTGAGAAAAGAGTTCTGTAGCCTGACTGAGAAAGGAGGACTGGGGGGCCTTGGGTCAGCCTGCCACCCTGGGCTTCCCTGGGCTGCTCCCAACACCCGAGGGCCAAGTGGGTTTGCACTCCAGATGACTTTCTCAATAAATGCACTAGGGTATGTGCCACTGCAACTTTGAGATTGGAGGAAACGTTTTCAGGCCATTGATACTCCTCAGGAGTGGTGTTGCCAGAGCTGGAATCCCTGTGGGGAGAGGGAACATTTTCCCAAATTGTCCCTTGAGTGCCGTGAAAGGCTTTCCCATCTCATCTTTGAAGGTGACTGTCATAACCTCAATGGCAATGTTGATTTCAAGGTGAATCTAGAAATTGGTAACTGCCTAGTAGTTCTGATTTGCTGTTTGAGGCTTCTTAGGTTAACATAAATATAACATAAAAAAACCTGTTTGCTAACACAATTACTCTGTATATTAAGGTTTATCTCTTACCCATTTCAGTGTTTCTCAAATGTTTTGGATTGTGGTACACAGAGATAACCTCCCATCAAGACCTCATGTGGAAAGAAACATTCACCATATAAGTAAGACAAGCTGTAGGGAGCTGTTCTTACTGTGTCTAGTGCACTGCCCTCGATAGTTTCTTGCTGTTTCATTGAACAGTATGCTGTGTATTAACTACTGGATCTATTCCACAACCAGTTTGTAAACCTGGCACTCTGGATGACCGCACCCGGCACCGAGTAGGTACTTGGACATTTCTTGAATGAATGAGTAGAGAAATGGTGGCTTGAAGAAATTTCAGTTTTCATGAAAAGTCCCTGTTTTTCCTCATGGAACCTCACAGTCTAAGAAGTACCAGGGTATGGTGGTTAAGAGCAGGACTTATGGGGGTTGGTGAGGTGTATTGGAGCCCTGCCTCAGGTCTGCGGAGATGAAGATGCCTGGGATGATGGCTGGCATGTGGTAAGCACTAATGTCTGTCATTAAATGTGGTCACTTTCATTGGCTGGATAAAATTCCCTTCTCAGAGAGGAGCTGCCCTGCATCCTACACTATCTAGTTCCCTCTATTTTCTTTTCCCTCCAGGGTTCTCAAACTTGTATGCACGGAATCAGAATGAGCCCAGACAAACTCTGGGACTTAATGGCGTGGGACCAGGCACCAGTTCTTTTCCAGCTCCTCCAGTAGAGACCCACTGTCCAATGACCTGTGTGGTGCATTCTGCAGAGCAGTCGGAGGGGAATGTTGCTTTGGGTCTTTTCCAGATTTTTCCTGGGCAGATGGCCAATGGCTCTGGGCTTCCTTGGTTGGCCGTGAGGCTGAGGGCAGTTGGTGTTGCCGGAGGCCTGTGCCCTTCCCCTTGGGCTGCCTGCCCATCTGCTTTTAGTTCCTCAGGCTTTGAGGAAATCGATGTGACCAGGGCATGGGGTAGTGTGCCTTCAGGCTCGTGATAAGGGCACGGGGCAGGGGGCAACATGTTTTTAGGGTTGGCAGGAAGAAGTATAATCACAAGGCCCCAGAGCGTGGTGAATCCTGGCTCACCAGAAGAGTCTCCTGCATTTGGTGGTGCTGGTCACTGGCAAAGGTTTAAAAGTTTCTTGGACTTCCGACTTACACATACTAAATCCAAAGGTTGGGTTGGAGACAGGGTTATCTTTTTTTTTTTTTTTTTTTTTTAAGGCCAATTAAAGAATTAAAAAAAGTGGATCTAAGTGCTATCATTTTGTTACCTCTACATTTTGCAACCTACATTGATAATAAATACAAGCACTTTAGGGAAAATTGTTAAGGGTTCAAAGTGAAAGTGTTCCTGAGCAGTCTCTCCTGGTGTTTGTCATCGTGTGTGCAGGTGAGTCTGGGGATGTGTGGCTGGCCACTACGAGGGAAGTAGGGGGTCAAGGTTGAGTTTGAGGACACATCTGAGAATGGGAAGGTCCTTGGTTCTGGACAACATTGGTCCCTGTGTTAACTGCACTTGAAATCCTGTTACAAGGAGGAGCAATTCCAAAAGGGTGGGGTGCACCCACCCACATCCCCACAGAGCCCACATCTCCATACCTTGTCAGGAATTACTGGGTGCGCTTTGAAACTACTTACATGGACCTACACATGTATTCCCCAAAATCTACAAAAGCAGTCATGTACACTCTGAAGTGCACTTTTATTTTCAGTTAAAGTAGTCAGTGTTCTTTCGCTGACCAGCCTATGCATATCTGCATCTTTTATTATGTAATGAATATTGTCATGAGCAAGGTCTGAAGATTCTGCAAGCTCATCCTGCTGTCATGTAGGTACTGTTGTCTTCATTTACCAGAGACTAGGTTTCATTGCCTGGCTTTGTGGCTGCTGCTCTGCGCAGAGCTGGGCATGTCATGGGCTCTTGTGGCTCCCTCACTGCTGCTGTACCTGGAGGTCGCAGAGCCTCCTCGTTAGGATGTCATCTATTCTGGGAAGTTCTTTAGTCACTGCCTCAGTATCCTCATCTGCAAAGAGGGTTGTTTGTGAGTATGGAATGAGGTAATACCTAAGGGCACCTGGCTCAAGGTGAGTACTACATTCTTAATTATTACTACTATTTTTATTCCTCACCTGAGGCCTTTCCTTGTTTTGTTGAAAGAGAAGCATGGATTGGTTGCCTCCTGTACACTCCCAGACTGGGGATGAAACCGGCAACCTCTGAATTTCAGGATGATGCTCCAACACTGGTCAGGGCGAGCACTGAATTCTTAATCCTAGCTACCAGAAAGTGGCTTAAAGAGTATTGTCTCCATTTTTCCAAGGTGGACTTGAAGTGGTTGCAATGTTGTCCCAAGGCTGGTAAGTGGTGACTCAAGTTGGAGGTTGTCCCCAGAAGAAAGGAGGGTGCTCTGGGGGAGGAGTGTGCTGAGGTGTGGGGAATGTCACCAGAAATGGCTTTGGTAACATTCTCTGTACCAGAAATGCCTGTTTTCAGGCAGCTCACAGTCACATGCAACATGAGAACAACAGGTGGGATCCTGTAAAGTGCTTGGGACCTGACATCTAGGTAATGAGAGTGGCCTGGTGATAACCCTGTTTTAAATCAATTTCTGCTCTGGCTGGTGTGGCTCAGTGGATTGAATGCTGGCCTGAGAACCAAAAGGTCTCCAGTTCAATTCCCAGTCATGGTGCATGCCTAGGGCAGGGCAGGTCCCCAGGACAGGGTGTGTGAGAGGCAACTGATAGATGTTTCTTTCACACATTGAAGTTGCCCTCATTTTTCCCTCTCTTCCCTTCTCTAAAAATAAAATCTAAAATAAATAAATTTACTCCTGACTCAGCTGTTGAGCCCATGATGCAGTGGACTTGGCACCACTGTGTTAGCTAGAGCAATGACATCCCTGGGCATGCATAGCTGCCAGTAGAGTCACCAGCCAGATAATTGTTTACATCCTTGCAGAGGCTCACAGCCTAGCAGTGGGGGAGGCCCCTTAAAGGTGGAGAGAAGGTTGGTTATTTCCAGCACCTGAGAGTGGAGCTGGTGCTGTCTGAGGCAAGGGAAGACTAGGGCCTGGGCCATGTCTGCTGTCACCCCAGCTGGCATTCTTAGTGGGTACCAGAAATGAGGATTTCCCTTCCAGGGCATGAACCTGCAGGGTCTTGGGGCCACCCCACTGAAACCTTCAGAGGCTTCTCCTTGTTAATTTACTCCAGCTGCAAGTTTTAGAAATTCTGTGGAATTCTTTTGGTTTATGAACCCTGGGATGCTCTTCTGCCCATTTTTTTGAAAAGGCTGTCCACTCTTATTTTTATTTTTTTGACCCTCACCTGAGAATGGGTGTATTGATTTTGGAGAGAAAGGGAGAGAGAAATCTTGATCAATTGCCTCCTGTATGTGACTGGGGATCAAACCCACTACCTTTTGGTGTTTGGAACAATGATCCAACCAACCGAGCCACCTGGCCAGGCCACTTTTTGGTTTGTCTTCCATGTTATCTCCTTGGACTACCTCTCCTGCATTTTTCTCTCTCCTCTTTGTTTTTCATTGTCCTGTAGTGATTGTATTGACTGGTGTACTTTTGTTTTGGTCAATGTTTCCTGGAGTCTGTGCGTGTTGTTCACTCTTGAACCTATTTTTCTGCCCGTCACCAAGCCGACATCTAGTAAATAGGTTTTGAAGTGATGAGGGGACCTTATTTTACAGATGAGAAGACAGAAGCACCGAAAGGTTAAGGGGGTAGCCAAACCAGGATCTGTGGCTTCTAATTCAAGAGGATTGGGGAGTGTGGGTGGTAGGACCTGGGGCAAGTTACCCTAACCTGAGCCTCAGTTTGCTCATCTGAAAAGTAAGGATGACAAAAGTAACTGCCTCAGGGTTGTGAGCGCATAAATCATTTAGCTGGCTGAATGTGTCTTCAATAACTTTTTTGTTTGAGGGCCTAGTCAGTGACCCAAAGATGCCCATGTGACCTGCCTGACCTGGTCAACTCAGATGAACTTAGATTGAGTTTGAGACTTTTTCTAGTTGCAGCTAGTTGGCGTTGTGAGTAGATTCTGAAAATGCTCAAGTCAGCTGAGCACCCCACACAGTCCTGGCGCCCACAGGGGGGGCCCTATATTTGGCCTTGAGAGCCTGCCTAAGTCTGGGAGCCATGCATTCTCCTTTGGTGACTCACTTCCTGTTTGGGCCTGGCATTGGGAAGACAGACATGTGTCAGAGTCAATGCTGTGGAAATGGCTGGACCCACCCACCAAAGCTTTTAAAGGGACAGTTTTCCCAGGTGGGGGCTTGTCATGGGGGTTCCTGGTAAGGATTGGGGTGAATGGTTCTAGAAATCCAAAGTCAAGGTCTGAACCCAGGGAGTGCTACCAGACTTTGCAGTCCTTGTCCTCTAAGGAACACTTTCTCGCCCAAGGTCAATCCAGTTGCTAGGCCATTTTGGAAGGACCCACACTGCTGGGTCTTACTCTCTAATCTTGTTGAATTCTCTGCCTGGCCTGGGCCTTAGCCACTTCTCCTAACCAATTGGATAACAATACCTCAGGCTGATTATGAAAACACTCTGTGAGGGATGGGGGTTGGGTCAGATACATGACAGAAGCTAGCAGTCCTGAGATGACAGTGAATTGTAGAATGCATATCCATTTAAAGACACCTCATTTCATCTGATCAAAGAGACCCTGTTGGCCCAACCAGCACATTCTATATTTGGGGCTGGCTTTGGCATTTCTTGAATCAGACTGCCTGGAAGAACAGGTGGCTGCCTTTACAGGCACCTTCAGAACCAGTGATGCAGCTTTCTGGGCCTCAACTTACCCACCTCTAAAATGGGCCCTTGCCAATCCTGGATTTGGGGTTTCCTGGGTTGGGTACCCAGGAATCAGTAAACTGTAACTTGCAGACACTTACTCTCAGAGTTTAGATCCTGCTAATCCTATCCCTTAACTTCCTCCATTCCCAAACTATCAGATGGAGTTCTTGTGGTGCCTTGGGCCTGCCCATCAGATTTTGCCTGAGAAGTCCCTTTTTAGCCTTGTCTGGTGTGGCTCAGTGGATTGAACACTGGCCTGGAAACCAAAGGGTTGCTGGTTTGATTCCCAGTCAGGACACATGCCTGGGTTGCAGGCCAGGTCCCCAGTTGTGGGTGCACAAGAAGCAACCACACGTTGATGTTTCCCTCCCTTCCTCCCTCCCTTCCCCTCTGTCTAAAAATTAATAAAATCTTTTTTTTTAAAGTCCCTTTTTAGGTCCTTGGAACTATAATCCTTCCCTTAGTCTTTGTCAGGAGACGAAACCATAGCTGTGGGCAAAGCAGCCTTTGGCCTCTCTAGGAGACAAACAGGAAGTCCTCCAATTGTGCAGGAATTTATGTAATGTCCATTTCTCAACTGCTCTTGAGTGCTTTGCATGCAAATCCTGTTGCATGGTCACGACAAACCCTGAGGCATGTGTAAGCATGTGCCTGTTTTGCCAGTGGAGAAGCTGTTGGCTTAGAGAGGTTGGCTGACATGTCTGGAGATGCCCAGCTGGGACTCAGACTTGGGATTTTGTCTGTCTAAAAGCTGGATTCTCTTTTGTGTAACTTTGATTTCCCGATCAAAGAACCATGCTTGTTGCCCTGGAACTTTTGCCCCATTGGGAAGTGTGATATTTGGCATCATTTATGTGTTTAATGTGGCTTTTTACTCATTTCAGTTAAATGGTGTTTTGTGGTCTCAGCATAAAAAGAAAATGGCTTCTTTTTCCACTCATGCTTTTTCTTTAGTATAAAAGTGGAACTTTTTAATAAAGTGGTGGGTTTAGAATATTACAGCACACTATTAAAAAACCCCGACACAGCAGGACTAAAATTATGCTGATGTGCAGTCTCTGCACATAGGCTGCTGGGTTTGCATCCCGGCTCCGCCACTGATGTGACCTCGAGCAAACCTACTTAGCCTTTCTGTGCTTCAGTTTCCTTATCTTGAAGATGTGGATAATGACAGTTTATATTTTGAGTTGTTATAAGGCTGAAATGAATTTAATTACTTAATATTTATAAAGTTAGAACACTTGCCATATAATAGGCATTATATAAGTGTTTATTTAATGATAAGGTAGATAAATGCCAGAAGGAAGCATCATCATCTGTAACAGAACTAATAGCCCCCTCTGTCCCCCAAACCCCAATTCTCGTTCTTTCGCAGAGGCAACCTCTGATAAAATTTTGGTAATTTTCTTTCTGGATGAGAGTTAGCAAACTATAGCCCGAGGGCCAAATTCAGCCTACTGCCTGGTCTTGTAAATAAAGTTATATTTACACTTGTGTTTACCTATTGACAGTGGCAGAGACCTTATAGTTCACAAAGCCCAAAATATTTATTATCTAGTCTTTAACAGAAAGCTTTTGCTGACCATTTTCTTTCTTTTTTTTTAAATCCTCACCTGAGAGTATGTTTATTGATTTTAGAGAGAGAGGAACAGGTAGAGAGGGTGAGAGAGAAACATCAGTTGCCTGTTGTACATGCCTGGACCAGGGATCAAACCTGCAGCCTAGGCATGTACCTTGACCAGGAATTGAACTCACAATCTTTTGGTGTACAGGACAACATTCCAACCAGCTGAGCCACCTGCCCAGGGCTAGATCATTTTCTATAATTAAAAAAAAAAAAAGATGGAATCATACTCGAGGCATTTGTTTAGCAGTTTGCTTTTCTTCATTTAACATTAAATTGAGCATTTCTCTACTCCATACATGTGGACCAACCTGCTGTTAGGGTTTCAGATTTGGTTATGCCATAATTTATTAGCTGATCTCTGTGATGTTATTTCTATATTATCTATTGTAAAAAGCCATGGAGTGAACATCTTTTTTTGTATTGGGTTGGCCAAAATGTTTGTTTGTTTCTTTTCTGTAAGATGGCTCTGGTAGCACTTAGTTGTCTTTAACTTCATTCGAATCAATTTTGTTAGATTGTACTGTGACAGCTGTCATGTCAGCATGCATTAAAAAACATCAAAACAGGTGAATTTTTGTGTAGCCATTTTAACATTGAAGATGGAAGAAAATACACAGTATTTTCAGCATATTATGCTTTATTATTTCAAGAAAGGTAAAAATGCAACTGGAATGCAAAAAGAAAAAGATTTATGCAGTATTATGGAGAAGGTGCTGTGACTGATAGAATGTGTCAAAAGTGGTTTGCAAAGTTTTGTGCTGGTGATTTCTCACTGGACAATGCTCTATGGTCAGGTAGACCAGTTGAAGTTGATGGCAATCAAATCCAGACATTAATTGAGAATAATCAATGTTTTACCACACAGGAGATAGCCAACATACTCAAAATATCTAAATCAATAAAGTGATTGGTGAAAATGAATGATGTGTGTTTTATTTAGCGGAAAAAAGCCACACAAATTTTTTGGCCAACCTGATACATGTGTGAAATTTCTAGATATCAAGAAGTAGAAATTCTGGGTCAAAGCATACATGCATTTAAAAGTTTGATAGAGATTATCCACTTACCTTCCTAAAAGACCAGTTTATACAGCCTCCAACAATGTCTGCAAATACCCATTTTTTCTCTCCATGCTTGAGTGTTGATTCTTTTCAAATTAACCTCTAGCTGAATTCATAGTTCTAATAAAAGTCCAAAGGAACTTTTGGAAATGATCAGAAGTATTTAGGTTCAGCTGAAAGAATTCACTGAGACTAGATAAGGAAATTTTGAAATAAAAGTTAGAAATTAAAACATAAAATAGCAATAATTAAAAGTTAGGCATTAACACCAATAGTAAAACAGGATATTCCATCAGGGAGTAGCTCAAAATAGTAGGGAAGGGATGGATTAGTCAAAAAGTGGTATCAGAAAAATTGACTACTTGGGGTAAAAAATAGTTCCCAGATTACGGAGTTAAATGTAAAATAAATTATTAAAAATTAGAGGAAAATATATGTGAATATTTATATATAAGGATAAAGGTAATGGACAATATTTTTAAATAAAAGTTTGATAATGAGTATAAATGTAAACTTTACCAATATAAATAAAATTGAAAGGAAAAGGAGTATGACAAATTTACTATTTACATTCACATGTGGGAGAAACTTACATATATATATGAAAGTAATATGCCAAAAAGGATAGATAAAAAATATGAACAGAGAGATTTCATAAGCAGAAATACAAATGACCAATCAATATATGAATAAAAGTTTCAACCTTGCTTTGTGATTTTTGGAAGAGATACTTATTTTGTTTTTCTTTTTAAAAAATTTATTGATTTTTTTTTAGGGAGAGAGAGAAACATCAATGTGATGATCCACATATTTATGCATTCATGGGTTGATTCTTGTATGTTCCTCAACTAAGGATTGAACCATAGCCTTGGCCTATTGGGAGAGATACTGTATTTTAAGTATAATTTTGAAAAGATAGACTTCCTGGTACAATGGTATCCACTTGAGATGATATGCAGCTCCTGAGAGGGCAAACTGTTTTTGATAAATAAATTGGCTGTGTATATCAAGATCTTTAAAAACAGTCCCAGCTTTTGATTATGTAAAGTCCACTTCTCAACATTAACACCATGAAGGGAATAATCAGAGTTTGGGGAAGCTGATTCTTATGTAACAATATGAAATGTAGTAGTATTTGGAGTAGAAGACAGAAAGAAATAATATAAAACCCCACAATAAGGGACTGAGTAAAAATGTAAGTTTCATTATGTGGAAAACTGTGAAGCCTTTATAAAGCATGTTTTTGAAGAAAATTTCAAGAAATCAGAAAATGCTCAGAGTATGAAAAACATACAGCATGATCCTAGTTTGGCTAGAAAAGTGTTGAGCAGCAAGTTTTCAATAAATGTTGGCTACTATCATTATTGAAAATTTCAAACCTTCCAATGATTATTTGTTCATTGTTGGTGCAGGCATCACTCAGTGACATGTGTCTTGAATGTTCCACCAGTGCGAGCCAGTTGGGGCAGGTTGGGGGATTGGAGGCCCCTCCCCTTCTTCCCTGGGCCTTCAGCTGGCTCTGTTTCTGGCTGAGCAGTGCCATCTAGAGGTTTCTAGCCCACAGGGCAGCCATCCTTGCAGCCTTTGAGACAGAGCTGCAGCGCTAGGGAGGGCGCTTGTTTCCTGGAAATCTCTGAGAACATCAACACTAGAAATACCCTTCAACAAGCCTTATGTCAAGAAACCTGTGGGGCAACATTTCTTAAAATGTGGTTTTTCTTAAAATCACTGTCAGCTTGTGGGAAACAATGTAGATCCAGAGCTCGCTCTTCCTCCAGGGAGCATGCCCACCATGCCTCTCCTTTCCCCATCTTTCTTCCCTGCAGGCCTGCATATCCTAAACTCTAAGGGTCCCCAGGAGACTTACAATCAGAGGAGCAGCGGCAGCAGCAGCTTGTCCTGGAATAACCCCTGAACCTCTCTCCAAGGCCCCTTATTCTCTGACTCTCCAGTAGCTGATAGCAGGCCCACCTTGGCTGGCAGTTATTGCTTCTTTTATTCTAAGTCTTTCCTTGCTTCAGTGTTCCCAGCTCTGATATGTGTACTCTCAATTAAAAACATAAAAGACCCAGGACCCATCTCAAGCCCCATGAATCAGACCTTGCAGTGGGGAGCAGGGTTGCTGAATATCTAGAATTTTGCCATGCTCCCCAGGTGATTCTGAGACATGTTGGCATTTGAGAGCTTGACTGAGCTTGATTGGATCCTTGACTGAATGTTAAGACTTTTAAAAAAATAAATATATTTTATTGATAATGCTATTACACTTGTCCTATTTCCCCCCTTTATTCCCCTCCACCCTCCATGTTCCCTCTCAGCATTCCCCCCTTAGTTCATGTCCATGGATTGTACGTATAAGTTCTTTGGCTTCTACATTTCCTGAACTATTCTTAACTTTCCCCTGTCTATTTTGTACCTACCAATCATGCTTCTTATTCCCTGTACCTTTTCCCCCGTTCTCTCTCCCTGTCCCCGTTGATAATCCTCCACCAGATCTCCATTTCTGTGATTCTGTTCTTATTCTAGTTGTTTGCTGAGTTAATTAATTAATTAATTAATTAATTTATTTTAGGTTTAGTGGTTGATAATTGTTTGTTGTCACTTTACTGTTCATATTTTTATCATCATCTTTTTCTTAGATAAATCCCTTTGACATTTCTTATAATAAGGGCTTGGTGATGATGAACTCCTTTAACTTGACCTTATCTGAGAAGCACTTTATCTGCCCTTCCATTCAAAATGAAAGCTTTGCTGGATAGAGTAATTTTGGATGTAGGTTCTTGCTTTTCATGACTTGGAATACATCTTTCCAGCCTCTTCTTGCCTGCAAGGTATCTTTTGAAAAATCAGCTGATATTCTTATGGGAACTCCTTTGTAGGTAACTGTCTCCTTTTCTCTTGCTGCTTTTAAGATTCTTTCCTTATCTTTAATCTTGGGTAATGTAATTATGATGTGCCTTGGTGTGTTCCTCCTTGGGTCCAACTTTGGGACTCTCTGAGCTTCCTGGAATTCCTGGAAATCTATTTCCTTTGCCAGATTGGGAAACTTCTCCATTATTTTTTCAAGTAAGTTTTCAATTTCTTTTCTCCTTTTGGCACCCCTATGATTCAGATGATGGAATGTTTAAAGCTGTCCCAGAGGTTCCTAAGCCTCTCCTCATTTCTTTGATTTTTTTTTTTTAAATTTATTTTAATTGTTGTTCTTGTACAGTTTAGTCTTTTACTCCCATCCCCCCACCCCCAGTTTTTGTCCATGTGTCCTTTATACTTGTTGCTCTAAATCCTTCCCCATTTCCCCTGAAATTCCCTCCCCTCTGGTGACTGTCAGCTTGTTCTCAATTTCAGTGTCTTTGGTTATATTATGCTTGTTTGTTTGTTTTGTTGATTAGGTTTCTGCTAAAGGTGAGATCATATGGTATTTTGTCTTTCACTGCCTGGCTTATTTCACTTAGCATAATGCTCTCCAGTTCCACCCATGCTGTCGCAAAGGGTAGGAGCTCCTTCTTTTTTTTTTTTTTTTTTTTTTTAATTATATTTTATTGATTATGCTATTACAGTTGTCCCATTTTCCCCCCTTCATTACCCTCCACCCTGCACACCCCTCCCACCCACATTCCCCCCTTTAGTTCATGCCCATGTGTCATAAGTTCTTTAGCTTCTACATTTCCCACACTACTCTTGCCCTCCC
>PVKU01007088.1:0-92995 GCA_004027475.1 Anoura caudifer
TGTAGAAGCTAAAGAACTTATGACACATGGGCATGAACTAAAGGGGGGGAATGTGGGTGGGAGGGGGTGTGCAGGGTGGAGGGGAATGAAGGGTGGAAATGGGACAACTGTAATAGCATAATCAATAAAATATAATTAAAAAAACAAAACAAAAACAACAAATCCATGACTTTTTGGTATATGGGACAACGTTCCAACCAACCGAGCCACACCAGCCAGGGCAACCCTTGCTACCTCACTGGGGCTGAAAAGGTCCCATTCCAACAGTACCTGTCTAGCATCAAAAATTAGCAGTTCTGTGACAAAGGAGTCTCATGTTCTTGTGGGAAACTAGAGATACTGTTTACACTACACCATTCTTACCACCTGTTGACAATGAAATATAATTAATGTCTCTCAGTAAAGCTTTGTTGTTTTTTTCCATGCACAGTCTCACACAACTTGGTCAGATATATCCCTAAGTATTTCACAGTTTTTGATGCACTTGTAAATGTCATTTTTTTTTATAATGGTAGTTGCGAATACACAAAAAGGTAAGTGATTTTTATATATTAATCATGTATATCCTGGAACCTTGCTAAACTTACTTGTTAGATCTAGTAGCCCCTTTGCAGATTTCATGGGAGTTTTCTACATAGATAACCATATCATCTGTGAATGGAAACAGTTTTACTTCACTCTTCACATTCTGATGCCTTTTGTTTCTTTTTTGATCACACTGGACAGAACCTCCAATGCAATATTTAATAACAGTAAGACTGGACATCTTTTCCTTGTTCTTGATCTTAGGGAGGAAACATTCCCATTTAATTTTTCACTTAATGGAGCTGTAAGAATCCCTTTGATGCCCTTTTAAGGACTGTATCTTAAATTTTGTCAAAATGCTTTTTCTGCATCTATTGAGATGATCAGATTGCTTTTCTTTTTCTTTCTTTTTAAGGTTTTATTTATTTATTTTTAGAGAGAGGGGAAGGGAGGGAGAAAGAGAGGGAGAGAAACATTAATGTGTGGTTGCCCCTCACACACCCCAAACTGGGGACCTGGCCCACAACCCAGGCATGTGCCCTGACTGGGAATTGATCCAGCGACCCTTTGGTTCACAGCCTGCACTCAATCCACTGAGCCACACCAGCCAGGGTTGTTCCTTTAAGTTCTTGGAAGATACTTACTATTGAGAGACAAAATAGTCCTGTTTTTTGAATAACCCATTTGTGGTCCTTTGTTATGGTAGCCCTAGGAAACTGATGTATTATATAAGAGAGATTATGTGATTATTATAAATCATGTTGTCAAAAACTTTCTAAAATATGGAACAATGCAGCCCTGACCAGTGTGGCTCAGTTGGTTGGGTGTTGTCCTACAGAGCAAAAGTTTGCTGTGTGGATTTGTGGTCAGGGAACATCACATGCCTGGGTTGCAGGTTTACGTGTATGAGAGGCAACAGATCTGTTTCTCACATTGATGCTTCTGCCCCTCTCTTTCTCCCCGCTTCCACTCTGTTTAAAAATAAATAAATAAGCCCTAGCTGGTGTGGCTCAGTGGATTGAGTGCTGGCCTGCAAACCAAAGGGTCACTGGTTTAATTCCCAGTTGGGGCACATGCCTGGGTTGCGGGCCAGGTCTCTTGTGAGGGGCTTGCAAGAGGCAACCACACATTGATGTTTCTCTCCCTCTCTCTCCCTCCTTTCCCCTCTGTCTAAAAATAAATAAGTAAAATCTTTTAAAAATAATATTTAAAATATGAAAAAATGTTCATTATAATGTATGAAATAGGTATTATTGCCACTTAATAAATCTGGAAACTGAGGCCCAGCCGTAACAATTTAATTTGTTCGAGATGGCATACAAAGAAAGTGGTGAAACATGATTTGGTCCAGGTAGATTCCTGTGTGCTCATAACCACTATGCTATTCTATCTCTTAATTGTTAAAAGCTATAAGCAGCATTAAAACTTTTTATAAATTCTCTTTAAATATAAACAAAATATGCCAGGAAAGCAGGAAAGTGGGTACCTAAACTACCTGAGTTGGAGATAAAATATTCTAACATTCCCCAAATTACAGTACATTTTAAAATAAATTCTTCAGAGTGGTCATTCCATAGCATAAACTTAAAAAAAAATTGACATCTAAAAGTAGTCACAAAAAACAAACACTTACATGAAAATGAACTATTATTTACTTATTAGACTTTATTTGCTCCCATGGAACTGTGAAAAGTGCATTCCTTGAATAATAAGGAAAGAATCCTAGAGATTAGAGGCTGAGTATAAGATGGGATAGACTGTTCAGAAGCTAGGGAGTTCTCAGAACCTGTGTGTACAGTAAGAGAAGAAAATGTTTATAGCAGAGGCTGTTTAATATAGCCAAAAAGACAGTCTTATGTTTACAAATGAACAAGTCTGCTTCTGGGGAATGAAGTAGGAGGGGTGAGAAAAGCTTCCAGGTGGATGTTTAGGTAGGCACAAAGCAGTTTTTCTCTGTCCCATCCCATCCCCTAAAAACTGTCCTCCTCTGTCCATCTAATACAGAAGAGCTTTCACTGAGTTGCCTTTCTGTGGTATGCACTGAGTTTTCACTAAAGAATGCAAAGAGAAAGACTCTGACAAAACGTTACTGCTATTTGCTGTAAGATTATTGTTGAAAACAATGCCCACATTTCCTATATAAGGCTATTTATAATACGGCCACTATTAATGTCCTATGAAAGAAATTTAATTTGTAGTTAATTGCTTAGAAAAGCTTTACTTCTTTCTCAGGATATAGAATGTTTTTTTCCTCTAACAAGAAAAAAGAACCATGTAGCTGATTATTTGCAGCTCAGCCATAAAAACTATATGAAGCACTTATGTATGTATCCATATTCTATTCTCCCTCCACTCCATCCTTTATTTTCTTTTCCAAATTATTTTTCCTTGGTCCTAATTTTAATTTTAAAACCTTTAATTTATACTTTTTATTATGAATGTTTCTATGTGTTTCTTGTGCAACGTTTCAAATCATTTATGGAAAGAGCTTATATTAATAAATAAGACAAAGAGTTGTATCACAACCTTCACAAAAAAGTGATATAAAACCTGATCTAAATGTTTCACTTCTCCACAGACCAAGGGTACAGACAGCAACATCTTGAACAAGAAAATTTTATGTAGATGAGGATTGGGCACTGGAATGTACCATAAACAGTGAATCTCCTTAAGACCTTTTGCTCAACAAATGAATTCACTGTAGGCTCCTAATCTTTACAGTCCATGATGTTAGAAGAGTGTAAGTCTCATTCACCAGTGTCATTCAGTACGTACTATTACAAGTTCATTTTGAAAGAATAAATTTAGTTTATAACCTGAGATTCTCTTACATTATATTTTTTAAAGTCTGTATCCTTAAAAGTCACTTTAATACACAATTTAGAAATGGCTTCCCTATGTAAGGAGAATATTCCATGAAAAAGAAAACCACAGTTTCTTTCTGCTACATACGATTCTTGCTGCAGACATGCTGCATGGCCCAAACTGCCCACAGCTGCACTCCTGGTGTTGTGAAACAGCCAAGTAATGGGAAAAATGGATTAAAGGACCTAAAAGTTCAAAAGAAAATAATAAAAGTTACATCCTACCCATGGTGTCATTTTCCTTTTTTCAAAGATTTTATTTATGTTTAGAGAGGAGAGAAACATCAATGTATGGCTGCCTCTCACACACCCCGCAATGGGGACCTGGCCTACAACCCAGGCATGTGCCCTGACTGGGAATCGAACTGAGGACCCTTTGGTTTGCAGGCCCGCACTCAGTCCACTGAGCCACAGGGCCTTAGTGTCACTTTCTAAATCAGTGATTCCTGAGCTTTTAATTTTAGAAATTTCATCCAACTATTTTTAAACTAGTATGAATGAGCTATAGTATAGCTTTCCTTTGTCTTAGCCATTTGAAAAAGGACCATATTCTAACAAGTATTGGTAGAGAAGATGGAAGGTGACTAGAACAAGGTACTAACACAGAAATTTATTTTTTTCAAAAGTATTATTTTGGCCCTGGCGGGTGTGGCTCAGTGGATTGAGTGTTGGTCTATGAACTGAAAGTTTGCCGCTTAGATTCCTGGACAGGGCACATGCCTGGGTTGTGGGCCAGGTACCTAGCTGGGGACCTACAAGAGGTAACCAGTCAATGTTTATCTCCCTCTCTTTCTCCCTCCCTCCCTTCTCTCTAAAAATAGATACACAAAACCTTAGAAAAAACGTTTTTTTTTTGTCCTGAAGATACTCATTTAAAGAATAGCAGATCTTGGTTGGAAAACTTAGAAATTAATTGATAACTAACTGATTGAACACCATGAAGGAAGTCTAGAATTAGCCTTTCTATTTCTACCAGTCTTTTGCCCCAAAATGGCTAGAACATAATTTGGGGGAATCAAAAATGTTGGCAGCATCAGCATTAATGAAGCGGATAACAAAACAAGTTGTAATGATATTATTTATGCAGCAACCTGAAATACTTCAGGTAATTAGTAATTGGTTATCAAGTCACCTAATTTTTATAAACAGTTAGGAATCCAGTATGCATTTTAATAAATTATTACTAAGTTTCCCTAAACTAATCTGGTGCTATTTGTAGTTCTCTTAATGTGTCATCCTGTTTTGGACCTCCTTGCATTAATATATTGTTTCCTGTTCCTAAAATCTTCCGTCACTACTAAATTATCTCTCAAAACTCAGCTATCTTCTTCCTCTGGAAGCTTTTAACCATTTTCCACTGCATATTTCTGTATTCTCATCTTTAATTTTATAGCATTCTATGAACAAACTGGAATAATAGTCAATTATATCTGATTCATATTTAGTCTCCCTCACTGGGCTGTACGGTTCTTGTGTACAAGCACCACATCTTATTCCTCTGTGTATTTCAACAGCACAGAACAAGTCCCTGGCGCTCATCTCCAATAAATGTGGAATGCAGGAAGGACTGATGAATGAGGGGTAACCAAAAAGTATAAACACTTTGCTTCATTTAAAGCCAGTAGAAAGAGAGATGCCTGAGTGCAAAATTATAAATCTAGTAGGAATGACCTTTCTAAGCAAGCAAAATGACTATGTTACTGTCTTAATATTATCTTGCTAATTACCTGTATGCTACCATCTCACACTCTGGGGTTGGCCATTTCAAAATAGCTGAATGCTGTAAGACACAAGACACACAAGAAAGGATTAGAATATTTATTAGCACTGCATTATTGCATTATAAGAATTTGACAATTTAACCACTCTGAATATTATTTGTATGCTTCCAGAAAACACCAAATGATCCTACCAAATCATCCAGGAGAGAATTCCTCTGGCTACGGCTCAATGTCCACGCTTGTTCACCTCTAGATATTAAATGGGCAATAATTCCTGCTGCAAAGTAACTGACTTCCACTTCAACACTATGTAGGAGGCTACTGATGTGGTCTATAAAATCCTTCCACATTAATTCAGAATGCAATTCTTGTACTTCAGCTATATTGTTCTGGAAAAAAGATATAAAAAATTTAAAGTAATATGTATAGTAAATGCCTAATGACCCTTTATATCCTAAGAAAGAACAGAGATTGCAATGATTTAAACATGCATCTACATATGGACAGTAAGTGAAGACTGCTGCTCTCTTAGCACTGTGGGATTATAGGTGATTTTTTTTCTCTTCTCTCCAAACAAAATAATAAATAAACAGTAGTGAGTTCCTTTTCAGGCAAAATGGCAAAATAGATAACCTAAAATTTTCCTAATATAAAATACCTAGAAGTGCTGGGTAAAAAATAGCTGACAACCTTTGAATATATAACTTCACTTGTTGGGGTAAAAAGCACACAGAACAGGCCATCACCAACCTGCAGGAGCAGAGAACTAGGTTTTAATAGTCATAAAAGGGCAGAAGGTAAGGGCTAAAATTTGAACTAAGACTTCACATACAAAGGAAGAACTTTCAAGGTGTTACACCTCAATAAAAGATTAGATTAGCATAGATATATGAGAAAAAAACCTATAAAGACAAATACAGGCTAAAATTAAAAGAATGGAAAAAATAAACCATGTTAACAGTCAAAAGAAAGCTGGAATGGCTATACTAATATGAGACAAAGGATATTTCAAAGTAAAGAACATAAGCATCCCTATGTTCACTGCAGTGTTATTTACAGTCACCCATGATATGGAAGTAGCCCAAGTGTCCATCAGTAGATGAGTGGACAAAACAACTATGGGACATTTACACAATGGAATACTACTAGACAGTGAAAAAGAATAAATTTTACCCTTTGCGACAATATGGATGGACCTGGAGAACATTATGCTAAGTGAAATAAGCCAGTTAGAGAAAGACAAGTACCATATGATCTCACTTATATGTGGAATCTAATGAGCAAACTGAACTAACAAGAAAAATGGGGACAGACTCATAGATGGAGAGCAGGATTATAGCTAGCTGTGGGGGGCAGGGATAGAGGGATTGAACAAAAAGGAAAAAGGACTCATGGACATGGACAACAGTGGGGTGATTGCTGGGGGGAGGGGTATATAAAGGGACAAAATGGTAATGAAAAAAGTACAATAAAGACAAAAAATATTACCAGGGTTAAAGGAGGTTATTTTATATGACAAAGGGACTATTTAATTAGGAGAGAATAACAGTTTATAAGCCTAACAACAGAGTTTCAAAATGCATGATGCAAAAATTGACACAACTGTAAGAAAAAATAGACAAATCCACGACTAGTTGAAGCTTCTGACACACCTGTCAATAATTGCTAAAACAGGTAAAAATATGGTAGACCTGAAACAATATCATCTAACAAGACCTGACTGACATTTATAGAACGTTATATCCAGCAACAGCAGCACACACATTATTCTCAAGTACCCATGGAACATTTATTAAGATAGAGCATATTCTAGGCCATGCACAAGTCTCAATACACAGGCCATACACAAGAACTCAAATCAAACGAAGTATGTCAAATTAAAAAATAATGGAAGGTTGGGACAGAGTCTTAAACTTCTAAATACATTTTTTCACTGGTTCAACAGTTATAATAAGCATGTATTCTTTACAAACTTTTTTAAAAAGCATTTTTAAGCCCTCTGAGATCCACTTTTCCTCTTGTAATGACTTAAGCCAGCTTCTGTATCTAACAATCCTACGAACCTCGAATAAAATAATCAAACCTACATTTTTTTTTAAACTCACTAATCTATGCCTCTTACAAGCTAATGCCTCAAGAACAGAGGCCTGCTCCGAAATGGCTTTCACCACATGCACTTTGCCTGTTGCAATGATTAAAACATTTGATCCTTTATCTTTGCCTCAAAATCCTAGAGGGCTCACTTTTACCTACATCCAATACACTATAGAATATCTTTACTGTTAAGCAGTCTTTTAAGTAGCAATTATTAATTACCCAACATAGCATCTAAGCATACTTTTAGGTTAATGACATTTTTTAATGAGATTGTCCTGATTACAAAAGTAAAACACGCTCATCGATATGCTTTATATTACATCAAAAATTATAAAGTATGTAATTCATATTTTTCCTTGTAATGTGGTGAAAATCTTGATATGTACATATAGTTTTGTACACTGTCTTTTTCATTTAATTATAATGTATATATTTTCTAATGTCATTGTATATAAATAGAGTAGCACCTTCACTGCATTACTCAGACTGAAAACAATTACAGCTTTAAATTTAGCCAGAAATGCTTATATCTCACCAAAAGTCCTAGGACTTTCTGTTGAATGGATGACTCAGTTGGAAATGACTGTAAAAAGAAAGAGAAAACTGTAAGCAAAGAACCAAATTAAATAAATTAATCCTTAAATCAATAATCAATCAATAAATGTCAAAACTATAGGCTAAATTCCCATTCTAACCTCTAGAACCCTCATGAAGAGTTCTAACCCTTGGTTTTCAATAAAGTGTCTGCAAGTGGTTGGCGATTCATCTGTGAGGTTCCAAAGTGCACTCAAGGTAAATTTCAAAGTAGTGTCCACCGAATTTTGATTGGTTTTTTGCTTCACTATTTGAAGAAGTTGCTGAAAGAAGAAAAACTGAATTAATTTCTCATTAATGAATTGTTATTGCTATTGCAATTATTAGTGGTAATAACCACAAGTCCATGAGGTTTCATCTCATGGCTTAAAACATTTCCTGTTAAAGTTTTTATAAGTACAACAAACAACCTCCTAGATCAGACTTTTCCTTCAACAAGAAAAAAGCATAGGGAGTTTATAAATACTTCCATATTGTTTTGATGGTACCTATAGTCTAATCACCCATAAATAAAATAAAAAGCAAAATGATTAAAGTTTAGAACCAACTATCTTACAAATTGGTCCAACATATACTCATTTCAAATTCTGGAATAAAAAAGGTGAAGGGGGAGAAGGGGAAAATGAAGCAAACAGTTATTTAGCAGCAGCAAATTATATCCTAAATTGTTGTGGTGCTACCCTCATTTTTTAGAAGAAGAAATTGAGTCTGAAAAGTATTAAGTAATTTGATCATAGTCAACTTGCTAAGAGAATGTAAGAATTGGAAAATCTAATTCTAACTTCAAGTTTTCCTTAAGAAAAAAAGAATGAAAGAAATATAACAGTAAGAGAATTAAAATTTATATTGGATTTAAATAAGATATCTTTGAAATTCCACTTGTAAATGGTCTCTATCAGAACTTTAACCTACAAAATTTAAAGTCTGAAAAATAAATGTTTTAAAACCTATATAATGCATCCATAATTCCATTTTTAGATTATATTTTGGGGAGTAAGAGGGAGCTCTGCTAAAACAGATATAAGAAAACATTAATGAACATTCAAAGTTACATACAACTCAAGAAAAAATTTTTAAGAAATACAAACACTTCCCTGGCTGGTGTGGCTCAGTGGACTGAATGCTGGCCTGCTAATCAAAAGATCACCAGTTTGATTCCCAGTCAGGGTACATGCCTGGGTTGCAGGCCAGGTCCTCGGTGGGGTGGGGGGGGAGGGGGAATGCAAGAGGTAACAGATCAATTTATCTCTCTCTTGCACATTGATGCTTCTCTCCCTCTCTTTCTCCCTCCCTTCCCCCTCTCTAAAATTAAACAAATAAAATATTTTAAAAAATAAACTAAATAAATATGAAAGTAATAGGTGATTTAAAAAAAGAATCACAAACACTTAGGCATAATTATTTAACCTAATAGCAAAGTGGCTAAGAGTGTGGCATGAGAATCAGGTTACCTGAACTTAAATATAATCTCTGCATCTGATTAATTGTGTAACCTTGTTTGCCAATTCTTTGTTTCCTCATCTGTAAATTACAGGTGACAATTAAAAGCTAAAAAAAAAACCTAGCTCCCATCATGATTACCTTAGTTCACATCCATGGGTTGTACATTTAAGTTCTTTGAGTCCTCTGTTTCCCATACCATTTTTTATCTCTCCCTGTCTACCTTATGCCTACTAACCATGCTTCTTCTTCCCTGTAACTTTCCCCCCTTATTCCTCCATTCTCCCTCCCCACTGAAATCCCTCTGTATAATGTCCATTTCTCTGATTCTGCTCCTGTTCTGGTTGTTTACTTAGTTTTTGTTTTCATTATTTTTCTGTTCTTTTAGGTTCATTTGTTGATAGTTATGAGTTTGTTGTCTTTTTACTGTTCATATTTTTTATCTTCTTTTTCTTAGGTAAGTCCTTTTCATTTTGTATAATAGTCTACGGCCATACCACCCTGAACATACCTGATCTCGTCTAACATTTCATATAATGAGGGCTTGGTGATGATGAACTCCTTTAACTTGACCTTATCTGGGAAGCACTTTATCTGCCCTTCATTCTAAATTAAAGCTTTGCTCGATAGAGCAATCTTGGATGTAGGTCCTTGCCTTTCATGACTTGAAACACTTCTTTCCAGCCCCTTCTTATTTAATTTTCATAATAACCACATAAAGTATTTATCACCCTTAAGAAAATTTATGTGACTTGTCCCAAATTACACCACTAGTAACATAATTAGGAATAAACCTAAATATGTCAACTTACAAATTCCAACCCTAGCCCTGGCTGGATAGCTCAGTTGGCATCCTGATATGCCAAGGTTGCAGGTTTGATTCCTGGTCAGGATACAAGAATCAACTAATGAATATATAAATATGTGGAACAACAAATCAATGTTTCTCTCTCTCTCTTTAAAATCAATAAATTTTAAAAAATTCAACTCTTTCCACTTACCACCACAGCCTTCTTTTTATGTTACTTTTTGCATTTATATCTTTATTATCATACTTATTAGATTATATACTTATTAGATTATATTACAACTATGTCTACATAGCTGTTTACTATACTATGAGTTTCTTATAGGAGGTTATTAAAGACATAATTCAGCCTTGGCTGGTGTAGCTCAGTGGATTGAGCACAGGCTTCGAACCAAAGGGTCGCAGGTTTGATCCCCAGTCACAGCACATGCCTGGGTTGTGGGCCAGGTCCCCAGTGGGGGCCATGCAAGAGGCAGCCACACATTGATGTTTTCTCTCTTTCTTTCTCCCTCCCTTCCCCTCTCTAAAAATAAATAAATAAAATCCTTAAAAAATAAAATAAAAAAAATAAAGACATAATTCAGTGTGAATCCCTAACATTTTAAGGTGGTAAGTGATGAGTATTATATAATTATCAAATGAATGACTTACTTTGTCATTACATACATAATTTGTAAGTCAGAGAAAAAGGGAGTCTCTTACTTGACTTTTTTTTAACATATTTTTATAAAGATTTCAAAATAGTTTTGATCTTTTTAAAGAAGGTTATTTATTTTTAGAGAGAGGGGAATGGAGAGAGAGAGAAAGGGAGAGAAACATTGATGTGAGAGAAAAACATTGATCAGCTGCTTCTCTCAGGGACCCTGACCAGGGACCCAGGCATGTGGCCTGACCAGGAATCAAACTGGCAACCTTTTGCTTTGTGGGATGATGCCCAACCATCTGAGCCACACAGTCAGGGCATCTCACTTGACTTTTTTATCTATTATGGTTGTTCAAACACCTCATGCCAAGATTATAACAGGAAGTCCCTAAGTGGACTTTTTGCCTCCACTCCTCCCTAAGACACTTTGATGTTTATTCTCTTTAAAGCTTTTTGACTTTTCACTGTTCATTATGTTATTTCCTCAACTGTATAGGCAAGCAAAATAATATATCAACTATTTACTTATCTTCTTTCCCAAAGCATCTAGCACAATCTTATGCCTAATAATAATCTTTACATTTTTTCCATAAATTTAACAAAAAATCACAGAATTTTAGAATTAGACAGGATCTTAAGGCTTATGTTTACCCCAATATTCAGGTAATTTGTCTAAATTCACAAAATTATATACAAATTAAATCTTAGGTCATCTGTCTCCTAGTTTAGGGTTCTTTGCATCTCTGTTAAGGAGTATACCTGCCTCTATGAAAAGAAATGAATACACTCACTTAGAAGTAACAAAAAAAATTTTTTTAAATATAAAACATCAGAAGATACACAACACTGTCGGAAGTGTGCTATATTAACGGCAGGGTGTTCCCTAACATCAATAGAGCTTGCCTCTATGACTAGAGTTTGATAGTGCTCTCTGCCACATTCGGTAAAAAAAAGTTAAAAAAAAAAGAAAAAGAAAATTAAAAAAAAAAAAAAAAAAGAAGATGACACACAGCACTGCCTGAAAACAATAAAAACAAAAACTGTTAGTGGTCTACATAGAAGAAATAACACTTACCCTGACAATGAACAGCTCAGCACCAAGTTGTGCAGTTTGTTCTGTAGAAAGCTGCAAGCAAGCAGAGAGAGTAAATGTCCAAGAACCTACAAGTGTGACTTTACTATCATTCACTGTAACAGACTCCAAAGGTAGTACTAAAATCTCTGATCAACCTGGAATTCTGCAATACTGAATGCAGCTTGAATAAGCAGGATGGCAGAGAGACTTACTAATCTTTGTGACTCACAGATTTTGGGAAAATAGTAACTATAAGGGGACACATGAGTTCAGTACCTTGGCAGCCAGAATGGAAATGATAGCAACTGCCATCCTTTGCATGTTTTGATCCTCATGGTTGCAGAGCCACTGCATGACAAGCTTGGCTGCTTCAAACCTGAAAATACACAAATGGGCTCATGAATTAATCCCAGAGGCTCAGGCACAGTTTCAGAGCCCAGGCTGGAAACTGATGCTACAATTTAAGTGGGTGAGAGGGAAAGGGAAAATTACTGTTAAATAATAGAGAATAATAATTATACTTAGAGTTCTGGAGGTGGTACATCATTATTAATTGGTAAAGAAACAAGTGTCAAAACTATTTGGCATTCATCTTCTAAAATTATAACATATTTCTATTATATAGTGATTTCTATACTATAGTGTTGGGGACCACTTTGTGTGGCATCAGGAACTGTAACCCCGAGCAATCTGGGCCTTGAATAAGGGCCTGTAAGTCTCGACCAGAATACTAGGAATGCTGGGAGGCAGGAATGACTAGGGTTCCCTTGGGAAATCAGGCCTAAAGAATGCATTATATCCCTTGAGGCTTGTTTTGCTTTGTATAGCCCTGTTGCCAGGAATCTGTTATCTAAATCCACAGCAGAAGGAATGAACTCCTAATCTCATGATCCATGCCTTAAGGACCCTCTGGGTCAGCACATCTAACAGAACCTGACCTGGGGCAAGATCTCGGTGTTTCCTCAACTGTTATCTATAGATTATATCTGTTTTCTGTAACTATGGCCTTTAGAGGGGTCGCGGCAGGAAAAGGCAGTGGCTGGTGGTCCCCGGCACACAGGCGGTGGTTGGCATACCCCAGGCGCACAGGCAGTGGTTACCAAGTGTGGGGAGGCAACGACCAGACCAAGCGAGAGGTACAAGGTGTCTGACCTTGGTCACACATTTGCACGCAAATAAACCAGGTGAAAACCGTCAGCAAGATAGACTGTGCAACCCAGGGCCCCAGCACCGGGAAATAAAGCCTCAAAGCACTGTTTGAAAATACCTGTGGGGGTTGAGGTGCTGGGGGGTAATCCCAGCCTCACAGGAGAGTTCATTGGAGGGACCCACAGGGTCCTGGAGTGTGCACAAGCCTACCCACATGGAAATCAGCACCAGAAGGGCCCAATTTGCTTGGGGAAAGCGGCTGAAGGGACTAGAATCTGAGAGAGCGGAGCAGGCACCATTATTCCCTCTTGGACCCTGCCCCCACATCCAGCATCACAACCCAGTGACTGGGTTGTCCTGCCCTGGCGAACAGCTAAGGCTCTGCGCCTCATTACATAACAGCCACAACCAGAGCACCCCCCCCAAAAAAAACCCAAAAACAACAAAAAAACCCTGAAAGCAAAAATGGCTCAAACGGGAGAACAGATCAAAGCTTTAGAACTAATTCATCTAAGCAACCAAGAGATAGCCAACCTATCAGATGCACAGCTCAAAGCACTGGTAGCCAACCTATCAGATGCACAGTTCAAAGCTCTGGTGATTAGGAAACTCACAGAACTGGTTGATTTTGGTCTCAAATTAGAGGAACAAATGGAGGCTACAATAAGTGAAATGAGGGAAAATGGAAAGGGAACCAATAGAGATGGGAGGAAAACTGGGACTCAAATCAATGGAGTGGACCAGAAGGAACAAAGAAACCACCAAACAGAAAAGAAGGAAGAAACAAGAATTCAAAAAGATGAGGAAAGGCTTAGGAACCTCCAGGACATCTTTAAACGTGCCAACATCCCAATTATAGGGGTACCAGAAGGGGAAGAAGAGCAACAAGTGGAAAACTTATTTGAACAAATAATAAAGAACTTCCCCGATCTGGAAAAGGGAATAGACTACCAGGAAGTCCAGGAAGCTCAGAGAGTTCCAAAGAAGGTGGACCCAAGAAGGAACACACCAAGGCACATCATAATTACATTAGCCAAGATTAAAATGAAGGAGAGAATTCTAGAAGCAATAAGGGATAAGGGCAAAGTTACCTACAAAGGAGTTCCCATCAGACTGTCAGCAGATTTCTCAAAAGAGACCTTCCAGGCAAGAAGGGGCTGGAAAGAGGTATTCCAAGTCATGAAAGGCAAGGACCTACATCCAAGATTGCTCTATCCAGCAAAGCTGTCATTTAGAATGGAAGGGCAGATAAAGTGCTTCTCAGATAAGGTCAAATTCAAGGAGTTCATCATCACCAAGCCCTTATTATATGAAATGTTAAGGGGACTTATCTAAGAAAAAGAAGATAAAAAATATGACAGTAAAAAGACAGCAAACTCACATATTAACAACCAGACCTAAAACAAAAGCCAACTAAGCAAACAACTAGAACAGGAACAGAAACACAGAAATGGAGATTACATGGAGGGTTAGCAACAGGGGAGTGGGAGGAGGAGAGGGGGGAAAAGGTACAGAGAATAAGTAGCATGGATGGTGGGTAGAAAATAGACAGGGGGAGGGCAAGAATAGTGTGGGAAAAGTAGAAGCTAAAGAACTTATAAGTATGACACATGGACATGAACTAAAGGGGGGTAATGTGGGTGGGAGGGGGTGTGCAGGGTGGAGGGGAATGATGGGGGAGAAATGGGACAACTGTAATAGCATAATCAATAAAATATAATTTTTTAAAAAAAGGTTGCTGGTTTGATTCTCAGTCAGAGCACATGCCTAGGTTGTGGTTTTGGACCTCAGTCAAGGTACATACAAGAGGCAGCTGATTGATGTTTCTCTCTCATATGGATGTTTCTCTCCCTGTCTTTCTCCCTCCCTCCTCCTCTCTCTAAAAATAAATAAATAAAATCTTAAAAAAAATCAAAACGTCATAAACTTTGGAGTCATCCTGTATTCAAGCATCACCTTCTACTACTTACTAACTTTGGGACCCTGGGCAAATTCCTTAATCTCTCTGAACTTCAATATCTTCATCTGTAAAATAATAAGATCTCTATAGGATTGTTATGAGGATTAAATAATATCACATATCATGATTAAGACTTAAGAAGGTGGTATACCCAAAGCTTTTGATAAAGGTTTTATTTTTTACTAGCATTACTATTGGCTTCCTCTGTGCCTTTATTTGTGCAGTTCCCAGAATATAAAACAATCAACTCAACTAGCTTCACCTTTAAAGCAGTACAGCATGGTGTAAAAAAAAAAGTAAAGGCTCTGAGTCACTTTGGATTTAAATCTAAATTCTGCTACCTACTACCTTATCATCTTGAGCAAGTTACTAAACCTCTCTGTGCTTCTGTTTGCTCATCTATAAAATGAAGATTACGAGAGAAACAATTTCACAAGACTGTTGTAAGGAATGAATAAGCATATGTAAAATACAGCACAATGCCTGGCGATATCAGTGTTTCATACATGTTAGTTCTCTTTATTATCTAAATGCCATTGCCAATGTGAAATCTTTAGTGATCACCAATCAGATGGAATCTTTTCCTCCTTATTTGGGGGCCCAATGTATTCTGTCATCCTCTTCTAGGAAAAATTCTATCTTCTATTATAGTCATTCATTCATTCATCCTTCCATCCTTTAAACACCCACTTAATCACTAGAAACAAAGAGATTAACCAATCACTATCTCTGACCACAAAGAGACTCAATTCTAGTACAGTGCATTGGCTATAAAATAAAATTAGTAATCTACATGAGATTGATATAGTTATAGTTTATCCAAACTATTTATTTAAAATGGTAAATGGGACACCTCATTCCTCAGCCAGGCCAGATAACAGTGTACTGTTAACAAAATAAAAATAAATCACAATAAAATTGCTGCTGAGAAATACACTTTTCATTAAATAATAAAGTTTTTGTTTTAAAATAGCATCATTAAGTCACGTTTTTAGCTCCCAAATTATAACATCTTAGAAAGCAGAAGAACCCTTTACACTTACTGAAACCCAGTCTTCCTTTAACCTCTGCTTAAAAGTTTCTTCTTAAAAAATTTCTTTTACAATTCAGTATCAAATAGAGGTATGATATAAAGAAAAGAATAATGGACCTAGAACTAGAAGACTTCTAGCCTGGCAGTTACTAGTCACAAGACCATGGGCAAGACACTGACTCAAAGCTTCAGGTTTTTCAGCCCACATTTTTGTGTGGCTATTTTAAAAACTATAATCAATAAAATTCTTAAGCAAAAAGCTACGAAAACAGAAGCCAATCTGCTATCATGAATGTCAAGGCACTAACCTAGAAAAAGTAGGTCTGGCATTCCATAAGGCAACACGTAATCCCATCCACTGTATTGATCATACACCAGGGATATCCTAACTGGTAAGAAATGACCCGAGACAAATTTCCATAAATTCTGTTTCATCCTACTTTAAGTTACAGGACTATCACTTGCCTGTTAAATGGGACATCTTGAAGGATCCGGTCACTGCAAAGTGAAAGGAGGCAATTCTTCTGTAACTAAAGAATCAAAGGGAGAAAAAAATCCTGAATAAAATATTGCTTTGTCATATTTTTAAACAGTGGTAGTCTCTATTTAAAAAAAAAAAGGGAGGAAGACTGATGAAACATCACTTATTTATTTCTTACAACCTTTATTCTGGCCACCTACTTCCACCAAACCCATGTAAGTTTACTGACACCTATTTTTAAATATTTTTATTTCTTTTCTAGTAGGTGAGAAATAGGATAACAGAATAATTTCAGGTAATTTCCTCTGTTCTGGTAGACTTTGGGTGGGTCCTGCTTTGTCTGCTGTCCACCTGGTTTCCAGAGGCCGTAAAAAAAGAAAGCCTAAAGTTCATCTAGTTTGAGGGAAGCTGGCTTTAATGATCCACTCACAAATCTGAGTTGACATTTTTACTTGGTTTTGGACTTTGCGAGTATTTTTTATTAATTTGCCAATCACTGCTAAATTTTAAAAGTTAAAAATATTATTTAAGCAGTATTTTGAGTTTTCATCTGGAGGATAGGCTAGGACCTAGGGGTGTCAAACTTATTTTCACTGGGGGCCACATCAGCTTCCAGGTTGCCTTCAAAGGGCCAAATGTAATTTTAGGACTGTATAAATGTAACTACTCCTTAACTGTTAAGCGAGAGCTTGGCGCTGCTGCCGGGTAGAAACAAGATGCCAGCCAGACAAAACAAGGTGGAGGGCTGGAGTCGGCCCACGGGCCTTGTGTTTGCCACCTGTGGGCTAGGTTATATAGCCTACCATACTCTAGAAATAGCAAATCCATGTCTTCTTCATTTCTGTATCCTAGTACTTGATAGTGTCTGGTCCAGAACAGATTCTCAATGTCTGTTTATTGAAATTATCACAAACTCAAGATCCAGGTTGAAAATGAATTTTATATGGCTTGCACTATTTCACTCAATGTGTGGATTTAAATCCTAGTTCCTACTTCCCTGTTGCCCTATACTCAGTCATGCCACAAACTTATTACTTTACAGCTTCCAAAGGCATTTGAATTTCCAGCCTTGGTCTACTAAATTGAATTATGTGGAGGCAGGAGATGGATAGCAAACACTAAAAGGACTATTTGAATGGAGATTTCCATATGCTTACCTGCTGATGATTAGGAAAATGTTCCATGGCTTTGAGCAGTAAATGGGTCACATCAGCCAGGAGTCGGACAGGCATTCCTGCAGCAAGATCCTGCTTGGTTAAGTTAAATACACAGGCGCTTGCAGCAAGTTGCACTGGCAAATTCATAGGGTGGTTTCTCATCCCAGTGACCACAAGCTGGAAAAAAAATTAGATCTCTTAATCCACCTTATAAAGCCAGGCCCTCTTCATGTAACAGCATTATTTTGTTGATGTACAATAATTGCTAATATATCTTAAGTATCTTTTTTTATCCACATGTGCAAGAGCCTAGGACATAGCAGTTACTCACTAATACTTAGTTCCTGCCTACCTGGTGGAGGTAGGCATCAAGCTGTTCATATCCAGAGATTTTTCTGTAAGGCTAATGAGTCTTTTCTATTCAGGTCATTTCCGAGACCTAGTACAGTGCCTGTTACATGCTTAGCACTAAATAAATTCTTACTGACCGACTTGAATAGAGTAAAACAGATGCAAACTTCACTTTCAGACAAGATTGGGCACATTCATCTGATATGGCAGTAGACTAAACTTTACTTTCTTTTTTTTTTCTACTTTTACTTTTATTAGCATTTATTTTATGCCGAATTTATGAGTGAGCCATTTTTTTTGTTTGTTTCTTCACTTTCCCCTGGAATGTATTTTTCTTCTGTGCAACTTCCTTTTCTGGCTTAGGGACAATCTGCTCTTTTTCAATAGGATCATCTCAAGGTGACAGGGAGAGCTCATGCATAGGTTAATCCACCCATGAGCTCCGTAAATTCTGCAACACATCTTCGGAGCTTTGTTTCCATGGATGTGCTCAATGACCAGAGACTCTACATCTGAACCCTTAAGTTCAGTGCTACTCTGCATTTTTAAGCATGTGCAGCAAAAACTCAGCACTCTTTTTGGGCCACTGACCCTGTGTCCTGTTTTCTCCCGTTGTCTGGCCTAAGCAAACTTGCCAAGTCCACCATTCTAATGATAGAATGGTACACATTGCTTCTGTAAAGTGACATCCCTCAGATACTTGGTGGCTTTTCAGATACGCATACCCTTGATGGCCTGGGCAATTTCACCAGTGTCCTTAAAGTGAACACAAGGATTTGAATCTCTTGATTTGTATGATTTTGTGGGGTTCTCTTGGTCAAGTGAATAGCAAACCATTTACAGAAGTCTCTTCAGACCACTTAGGGGAAGAGTTAAACTTTACTTTCAAATTCCAATATTCAGTTCCTTGAGAACACTGCTACAGGTAGAGTACAATAAAATCCATTCACTTTGCTCTAGTCTAGAGAATTATTTTTCACCTTTTCCACTCTAATCTAACCCCCAACAAATTTTCTCCATTCCTCATTATCAGCTGAAAACCTTGCTTGCAACTAAAAGTGAAGCAATCAGAAAAGAACCAGATTCTCACTACCACATATACCCTCTTACCAGCATGTACACATGCTACTTTCCTGCCTGCTAACAAATGATTTTTGTGGGCTCCTGCTTAAAGGTAATCCCTCTAGTATGTGACAGATCCTACCTTTCTTGTCAATTCAATAGTTTCAGCTGTTCTCCCCTCTCACTTTTACATCACTTTAAAATTCTGTACTAGATCATTTATATCACCATATAAACAAACTACTTTTTTAATTTATTTTTGTGTGTATCTACAAGTATTTTGTTCTTTATTTTTATTGTTGACACTACTGCAGATGTCCCTCTCTTTTCCCAAAACAAGCTATTTTGTCTCCCATCTTTAAAAACAAACAAACCCACTTTCTCAGCCAACTACTACCTTTTTTCTTTGCTCCCTTTTGCAACAAGTCTCCTTAAAATAATTGCTTATATTATTACATTTATCTGTGTATCATTCTCTGAATGAATGAACAACTAAATATTTCAGATCAGGACTAGAGGTCTAGTCCTTTGTTGCTCCAGAAAAAAAGAAAAAAGAAAAGATAATGTATTAAGTGCTGATATCCTCTGGTGTGTATGGAGGGGTGACAGGTGTTGGGTTAACATCCTAGGGACTAAAGTGTACTTGTTCCTATCCAAGCACTCCATTCTCAAAATGTAAGATACCTGAAGGTTAAGTCATTTCAGGTTGTGCCATTAATTTATCATTATTTAATCTCACAGACTCTCGGTTACAAAATTTATAAAACAGAAGATACAGCTTATCAATTGGGGTTGTTGTGCCCACTAAATGAGGTACCAAATATGATATAGTCCAATACTCACTGACTTCAAATAAAAATGTGCATAAAGATTATCTTGGGGGGTTATTCATGCAGATTCCTGTATCTAATCTAGTCTTATTGAATCTGCATTTCTTGGGGTGGGGTTCACAAATCTGCTTTTTAAAATAAGCAATATTCCAGACTTCTGGTGGACAAAGACCACATTCTGACAAACACTACCCTAAGCAATCAACAAAATTAAGAATCTTCCTTTCTTGCCCTTTAAAAGCTGTCTTGGTTAAAATAATATGGATTAGTTATGAAAGCACAGGTAAATGGCATGGAAAAGTGCCTTACAGAATTCCAATATTGTATTTCTTAAAAGAGCCTTTATGGAAGCAATGCAGGGCTAATACAAATTGCAGAGTCCTGATTCCAGTCACATACTTCTATTTTTTTACTACAACTGGTAAAAAAAAAAAATTACACTGGCCACTGGTTTTAGGTAGTTAAATATAATCTGGAAGGCATTTATATTGCTTAATGAGACCACTATAAAACTTCAATATTATGCAACTATCTTCTCTCTTTGCCATTTACTGCTAATAACTGAAATTACACATCATCGATCCTATTACCAAAAAAAGTCAAAGACTAAATGCAAATTTTCACCAGTCTTCTTTACAAAACCATCAGGAAGATAATTTCAAAATTTTCATATCCAGTTTCTTATTCTTACCTTTAAAATTTCTGGCTTGGTTTTTTCCATCACATGTGTCAGGCTAAAAAGGTGAAACAGAGCTTCTCGAACAAAGAATGCCCGTTCACTGTACCGCTTCAATGCTTCTGCAATCTGAGTTTCATTGGCTTCTCCAGACACCTTAGAACATACCCATAAAATTAGCTTTCAGGATTCCTTGCAACCCTCTAACTTTCTCTATCCAAACATCATTTGTATAGATGGCATCCAGAACAGCTATGTAAGGCTTAAAACCAATAAGAATGATAACTTTCCAACCTACCCAGAATAGTCATCCTACAGATGTGTACATATGCTAAAGAGATATATTTTAGATAGGCTCAGACCCTACTCTAAGCCTATGGGTAAAATTTTCTATACTCCACCCAAAATAAACCTCCACTTACCTAACACCATCTATAACATCTTGTCTTAAGATCAGGCTTTTACCTGCCTCTTAAGGTAACCCTCTCCCTCAAGACACAATGTAATAGCCACATTGGTTTTTTTCCTGATTTTTCAATAAGCCAAGCTCTTTCCCAGCAAAAGGCCATTACATATAATATCCTCGGACTAAACTCTTCCTCTCTCTTTCACTAATTTTCACTGTCCTTTCCCAATTCAAGTAAAGTAATACTTCTTTAGAGAGGCTTTCTCTGCACCAATCTAAATCAGGACCCTCTGAAACATCTCCTTCAAAGCCATTATCATAAACCCCCCACTAGACTGATCCATTCACTCTGTATCCCAACAACTAGCACTCTGTGTGCCCCACAATAAGCATTCAGTAAGTATTCATCACATAAATGTATTAATTAATTTCCCCAGATTTATCAAGCTCCCATTCAGCATCAAAAGGTTCTGTTCAAAATTAAATCCATCTAGGAATTTCTCATTTATACAAGGCAATACACTTAATCTGTGGTTCATGTACCACTGGGTACTCAAATGCATATAACAAGAAGTGGCTCTTTATAAAAGTGATCCAGTAAATGAAAAGAAATTATTAAAATAGCACCATGATCTCCAACTAATTAATGGAACTACATATTAAGTATCAACAACTGTAACATCACAGAAAGAAAACAACCAGACATTATGTACTTCCTTAATGAAAGAGCACAACACTTTAAGGGTCCTGCCAAAGATACCAAACATGAGTGTGATTAAGCCTTCAAATCCAGCTACCAATTTGCAGAAAATTCAAAGACAGAAAAATATGGACCAAGAGAAAACAATCCAGAAAATCCAGATTGAGGGAAACTCTACAAGTCAAAAAGGCTAGATTCTTTAATAGATAAAACATAAGGAAAGGAAGGAATAGAGAGGAAACCTATAAATAAAGATACTCAAAAGACATAATTTTGTAAAATGGGTAAGATAATTGCCTAGAGATAAACAGGTGGGTCATAAAACTATAGAGAAATGCAAGGACATGATTATTATCAGAGCCAGGATCGAGGTTACTTTTGTGGGGAAGAAGAGAGCTGTAATCAGGATGGGACACATGAGTAGCTGTGTCTAATCCCGTTCAGGGTAGATGACAAAGTTCTATTGATTAACCTGAGTCATCACTCATCTCAAGCGTGTTCACCTTATTTTCACTCACTAAGCTATACATTTGCTATTTATTATCTTTTTTTAAAAAGATGTATTTACTTATTTTTAGAGAGAGTGGGAGGGAGAAAGAGAGGTAGAGAAACATTGATATATGAGAGAAACATCAATGCGTTGCCTCTTGGCCCACAACTCAGGAATGTGCCCTAACTGGAAATAGAACCAGTGGTTCAATTTTGGTTCACAAGCCAGCACTCAATCCACTGAGCTACACCAGCCAGGGCCATTTGTTATTTATTTTATTATAAGGTTTAAAAACATGTGAAAAACTGTCATTCAGAGAGATATAATCTCATTAAGTTGGAAGACCGACTTAATTTTTCAGCAGAACCATTGTACAAAGTGACACAAAAACAAATATTTAAAAAATACTACTCAGCAACTAGGTTTTATATGAACATACAGTATTCAGGTAGGAATATGCAGCTTTGAGGAAATGAAAGGCTGCGCCATGACTGACATTTCAACCACTGATATACAAGGTCTCATATGAACTAGAGTACATATGTGTGCCAAGTGACACATGGGCACATACTGAGCATTTGTAAGACTGTACAAATAACAATGTTATTTGTTTTTTTTTTATTTAATTAATTTACTTTTAGAGAGGGGGAAGGGAAGGAGAAAGAGAGGGAGAGAAACATGGATACATGAAAGATACATCAAATGATTGCCTCTCACATGCCCCCAAGTGGGGACCTGGCCCACAACCCAAGCATGTGCCCTGACTGGGGATCAAACTGGTGACCTTTCAATTTGTAGGCCAGTGCTCAATCCACTGAGCCACACCAACCAGGGCTAATTCAGACATCTTTAAAAAGTACTTGGCAGATGTTGTCTTAGAATGGATCCACTTCACTTGATGTTGATTACTCCAACTTGATATAGGAGTCTTAGTTCAAGAGAGAAGTCTAGGCTAGAGATTACATTTGGGAGTCATTAGCAGATAGGTTAAGGACAAGGCTTCCAATATTTAGAGGCCTGAGACATGAGAGGAACTAGCAGTGAAAATTGAGACTGAGTAGTCAGCAAGGTAGGGAAAAAATACAAGACAAGTGTGATATCCTGGAAGCTAAGTTAAAAAAGTATTTCAAGGAGGGAAGACAAGATCAACTGTGTCAAACACCATTTTAGGTAAAAGAAGATGAAGACTGAGGATTGATACTAGGTTTAGCACACTTCCAGTGATTCTCGTGGGAACCAAGGCTTGGTAGATAACCCCAGAGTCTGGGAATGAGGTGGCCCACAAACCTAAGAGTCCTAGTTGTAGAGACGTAGAAAGTTCAGGAACGGGATGGTGACAAAAGAGAAAACTAGGTGGGGAAACAGTGACAACAGAGTTGGAAATTCTATGGTAAGGAAGCCCTCTTTGCTGGACTAGAAACTGAGAAAAAAGGAAAGAACAAAAATACTCAATTAGAAACAATGAGATGTAGCAGAAAGGACACACACTCTGGAATCAAACAGTCCCAGGGTACAGAGCAGGCTCTAATGTTATCTGGTTGTGACCCTTAATAAAGCCATTCCTTCTCATTGAGCCAAGAGACCAAAATAAGTAATATCTATATATGTAAGTAAATAAGTAATATATATAATATATACATAAATGCAAAAAAATTCTTATAACCACCCCACTCAGAGTACCATATATGTACACTAGGGAGTCACACTGTGTCTATTTCTTGCATCTTTTAGTGTGGCCTAAGAAGCTCAGGAATGTAAACACAAAAAGCCAATCTAAACTAATTTAAAGCATCACAATACTAAGATAATCATTTCAGACAAGTTTTTCATTTTTGCTAAGTTAGACAATTCTAAAAAAGGTGATATGGCAATCTCAGCTCTCCTCCCTTAACATGACCTTTCATTTTTCAGTTGTCAAATCAGTAGTCAAATAATTTAAAAGGAACATCAATTTTTGTACACAGTTGAATAAAGGGCAAAGATCCAATGATCTTTATTTTAAAAAATATTTTAAAACACTGATTCTACTTTCAGCTGCATGTTACAAACACCTACACAGCTTTAAAAAATACTGAAGCCTAAGTTCCACCTCTGCAATTCTGGTTGAATTGTTCAAGCTTCCCAGGTTATTTCTTTTTAATTAAAACTTTTTTCCAGCTTTAGTAAGAGTGACTGAAATATAACACTGTTTAAGTTTAAGGTGTACCGCATGGTTTGATGCATGTATATACTATAAAATTACAATTGTAAGGCTAGTTAACACAGCCATCATCTCACATAATTACACTCCAGCTGATTTTAATTGTAGTCAAGGTCGAGGATCACTGCTTCAACCTGTACAGAGGAAGAAATTAGATAACGATAACAAAGTGTTTGCTAGATTCAAGATTTCAAAGTAATTTCAGTTGCATTTGTGAAATCAAACGTTTTTCACATAGGCATCATGGAATACAGATGTCCTAATGGCCTCAATTTTAAAATTTAGGCTAATTCACTGCTCTTGGATAACATCTTTTTAGGATCTTTATCTTGAGATTATTTAGCTTAACGTACCAGGGACACATTCCTTTCATTCTTCAGGATGCAGGTCTGGCTTACCTCTTACAGAAAATCCTTCCTCAATTCCCAGCACACAGGGCTTTCTTCCCCTTTAATTTTTTACAATTCTTTATTATTTGATCCAGGGCCTTCATCTCTTTAATTTGTACAATTCTTAACTATCTGACCCACTGTTAGGCAGTTAACTACAATATTAAAGTAGTTAGTAATTTACACTTTTGTGCTTCTTTTGTCAACAAGCCATACACTAGAAATTTAGCTTGTTCCATAATAAGTTTTTAAGTAAGTTCCTCCTACTTCTTGTTGCCCTGCACCTGACTGATGTGATGCTTCCAAGCCTGGCCCTGGTACCTACTTCTCCAACTTTCTTTCAATATTCTCTGACTTTTTACTGTTGAGCTCTAGCCAGTCACCTTCCTTCAGTTCCTTGGATGTACTATGTTCCTTCCTACCATACATCTATTGCATATATTATTCTCTCCATGAAGAGAGAATAAGTTTCCTACCAAGCTAGTCACCCTTAAGATCTTCACTCATTTATTAGTTCCTCAGAGAAGGCTTAAATTAAGTCTTCTCTCTTAAACATTCTCATATATAGTATTGTGTATCTTCTAGATTCTTATCACTACTAAACAGTTTACGGGGTGTGTGTGTGTGTGTATAACATATAAATATATTTGCATATAATGTACACATTTCAAGTACACACACACACACGCACATGATATTTGATTGTCTGACTCCCTTGCTAAATTACAAGCTCCATGAGGGCAAGATCTTGTCTCCCTGGCCTCACCATCAAATCCCCATGTCCAGCACAGTAATAGGTGTACAGAGGCACCTGACAAAATTTTATTGAGTAAATGAATAAAAAAGAGTAACTCAAAACCATTTTCTACATTCTATTTTTTAAAATCTAAATTTACAAATAACCTAAGAACTGAATGTTTATAACATATTTATAATTAACCTTTCCTTCTCCTTTATTGAGGTCAATGATAGTTGCTCAAAAAAGGTGTCTTGCCACCTTGCCATTTAGCCACAACATTCACTTCTAGGCCATCCCTGACTCTGCTCCAGGTAAGATCGAAGAACGCTTCTGCTTAAGTTGTGTAGGTAACAAGGGGGGAAATGGGGCTGAACTAGACATGTAGATCCAAATGTTAGTTCTAACTAACAGTGAATCATATAATTTCTGAGCCTATGTTTGGCATCTACAATATGGGGTTAATACCTATGAATATAAAGCATCTAGAGGATATAATGTATGTTAGAAAATATTAGTATTCCTTAAATTCATCACATTCTACCCTTCAAGGTCTGACTCAGATACGGTCATCTCCATTAAACTCCAAATTCTCCAGCTAGAAGAAATTTTTCCTACTCTCCTACAGCAATTGTACCTATTCTTAGCTTTATAGTTTTTTGTTGTTGCTTCTGTTTTTTGTTTTGGTGATCATATCATTACTACTCCTATTAGACTAAGCTCCTAGGAGGCAGATCCTGCATCTCTTATATCCTTGAATGCCAAACTGTGTCACAGCTCAACAGATGTTTGCTAAACTGAATTTAAACCATTAGGCATAGGAAACCTAACAAAAGCAAAAATTGACCATTTCTGCAATGGAGATCTCCTTGGAGAACTTGATCTCTCACCAGATATTCAAATCAACAAGGAGTATCCCTAGTTTTTTTTTTTTGAAGTGATTCATTAGAAATGGTAGGTTTAAGTGGTTCAAAATATCTAAATATATCATCATGTGAACCATCATTTACCCAGGGCTTCCTATGTGACTTGCACTTTACAAGTATAATTATTAATCTTCAGAAGAATTCTGCAAGTAGGAATGATATCTACTTATAAATAAAGAAATGGAAACTCAAAAAGTTACATCATAGCTTGCTCTATGTTATAAAGTAAACAAGTCCTTAGGACTTATAATTAGGACTTTGACTCTAAAGCAAGATCTTTCCTCTATACAATGCCCTGTTTCATGAATATGTTCCATATATCATTACACATTCACCTTAATGTAGTCTTACACAACAAGACATTGGCCAGCCTGAAAAAATAACACATTTTTAAAGTCTAACCTTCAAATGCCCTCCGCCTGTGAGGAATTCAGAGTAACCAGCATCAGTGGCCAGCAAACCTACAAACTGCATGCTGGGCCGTTGTTGTATAAAAGCTTCAACAGCTTTATCTGTCACATGCTTTCTCCCAGAAACATCCAGGGAGACGAGGTTAGGAAGGATGTCCTTTTGTTCAAGTAAACGAAGAGCTATGTCTGATGTAAACTGTTTATCATCTGAAATATCAAGATGGTTCAGATGTTTGAGTTCTCGAACAACATCCAGTATCTGGGTAGTTGTCATTTTTAAACATTTCAAGTGGTGCATGGTAAGAGACTTGAGTCGGTCTTTGCAGGCCAGCAGAGCCGTGATGTCTGTGATTGAGGTGTTAGATATATCCAGGCTCTCTAATCTTGGCAATGAGGCAACTTCGGCCAGGTCTTCATTGTAAAAGAGAACGTTAGTGATGCTTAATGCTCGAAGGCCAGAAAGCCGGCTGAAACACCGCTCATAAGGATCTTCAAGGGACAGAGTTAATGAGTTCAGCACCAGGCACTGCAGATTTTGCTGGATCCATTTATTACTGCCAAGCCCGCTGATGATGTCTGTAATCGTGATGTCAGCATTCACACCTGTTGCATCAAGTTCCACTAACTTGTGGTGGCAGAATGCTTTCCGAAAAGCAACAGCGGAGATCTTGGCTTTGCGAATGCAAGCTCTCTTTAAGCGCATCTGGTTGCCCCTAAAAATACCTACAGTTCCATCATTCAGTAGACCTGAAAAAAAACAAAACAAAACAAAACAAGCAGCACCTTAACTTCAAAAAAAAAATGGTTAAAGAAAAGCTAAAATTTCCAGCATACTTTACATTTCCAAGGCACTCCCATGTAACAATATCTCATTTAATATATATAACAATTGACTTAGGTAAAAATATTATCATCAACAGTTTATAGATGAGTAAACTGGGGCCGGGAAAAGTGGCCTTCCAAGACCACAGAGCTAGCATGTGGCAGAATCAGGACTGAGGAAGACATTACTGATACTAACATCTGGTTCTCCTCGTCTCCCTGAACACATGGACAACTACATTTCCCAGTCTACCCTAGGAGTCAGATGGGGTCATGTCCCTGGTTCTGGCCAATATGCTATAAGATGAAGCACCTAAGAGCTAGTGCATGATTTTCCATGCTATCTTTTCCTGCTATGGCAAATGAGGAGCCTTCAAGTTCTAGACAGTGTATCTCCATGAGAGTGGAGCTTTCATCAGCCTAAGTCCTAGGGTGACCATGGAGAAGAACCCGCCACGGACTTACAACATTTATGCATCATGAGTGAGGTGTAAACTTTGTGTTATGCTACTAGACCTGGGAGTTAATTTATTACTAATGCCTTTCTAGCCTATACTTTAAATTCACTGTTACACATTATTATACACACAAAAACATCTATATACAAGTATAGTTAGCATAAATGTCCACAGTTTATTATTAAACCACTAGCTAATAAGATTTAAAATCTTATTAAAAGGATCTAGAGATTATAGTGCCTCCCTCTCAGATGAATTCAAACAAAGTGAACACAGCAACCTCTTAAAGTCCCTAAGAGATTTAAAAAAAAAATCACTCATACCAAGGACCAGTAAGGTCTCAAACTGAATAAAAGACAATCTACAGATATCAACATGAGATAACAAAAATGTTAAAATTATTTGACAGCCCTGACTGGTGTGGCTCAGTTGGACAGGTGTCATCCCACAAAGCAAAAGGTCACCAGTTCAATTCTAGTCAGGGCATATGCCTGGGTTGCCGGTTTGGTCCCCAGTCAGGGTGCATACAAAAGGCAACCAATTGATGTTTCTCTCTCACAATGATATTTCTCACCCTTTCTCCCTCCCTTGCCCTCTCTCTAAAAATAAATAAATAAAATCTTTAAGAAATGACTTGACAAATATTTCAAAGGAGCTATCATAAGAATGCTTAAGTGAACAATTACAAACATGCTTGAAACAAATGAAAAATAGACTCAACAAAAGAATAAAAGATGTAAAGATAAACCAAATGGAATTTTAGAACTGAAAAATACAATAATTAGGTTCAACTAGATGGGAAGGAACAGGGGAAAGAATTAGTAAACTACAAGATAAAACAATAAAAATCACTCAAATCTAAACAATGGAAAAATAATACACTGGAAAAAATTGAACAGAGCTATTTGTGTCGTTGAAGTCCCAGGAAGGAAGGAGAGTGAGGGCAGGGCTAAAAAAGTACTTGAATAAATAATGGCTATACACCTACTAGAACTGCTCAAATAAAAACCAGTAATAACACCAAAGGCTGGCAAGTGCGTGTAGAAAATGGATCACTCACATATTGCTGGCAGGAGTGTAAAATGGTACTACCACTCTGAAAACAGTTTGGCAGTGTTCTTAAAACCTAAACATACAACTACTGGGTATTTATCCCAGTGGATGAATGGCTACACAAACTGATGTACTTCATGACATGGACTACTACTCAGAAATAAAAAGGAATGAACTGATATACACAACAATCTGGAGGAATCTCTATAATAAATTATAATGAATCAAAATAGCCAATCCCAAAAGGTTATATACCGAATGATTATATTTATATAACATTCTTGAAATGACAAAATTACAGAAATGGAGAACAGAAATGGTTGCCAGGGCTTACAAAGGAGGAAGGGGCAGAAGAGAAGTGATTGTGGCTACAAAAGAGTAACATGAGGGATTCTTAAGGAGATGGAAATCTTGACCACATCAATCTCAATAACCTGGTTGTGATAATGGTTTTACAAGATACTACCCCTGAAGAAAGAGGATATCATAGTCTGTATTACTTATTGCCACTCTATGTGAATCAACAATTGTCTTGAAAATATGAAGTTTAATTTTAAAAAAGAGAGATCACTGCAGAAAATTTAAAGATGTGTTGACATGGAAGTAAGGAAATTCCAACTGATGGCTTCAATTTTCTTGCTAAGATTAAGTGATAGGAAGTCCAAGAAGAGCAAAGAATATCCAAAACAATTATTAGGAGCACTAATGATGATCAGAGAAATGCTCAAGAATTCCTGGGCAATGCTGAAGCCTTATTGTTATACTACTCACCTGCCTCCTTCTCATCATTCAGGTCTCAGCCTAATTATCACCTCCTTGGAGAAGCTTTCTTTCACCATCCAGGCTAAAATAGATGCCTTCCTTCTTTACCTTCCCTGAAAACCATGTTCATTTTCCCTCAGAGAATCTATCATAATTTGTAATTCTACATTTGTTTGCTTCTTAGTTATGCCTCCCACCGGACTATATACCTCATGAGAACATTTACATTGTAGTCAGTACTGTACACTCAACACCTGACATAGTGGTCCATAATCTTCTCCTCTGGAACTTCCTTCTTATACATTTTACTTATATTGAACCTCTTCTGCACTAATTAGCAACTCCTTTAGACATGTTAAGGATCTTCTGTTAAGGACACTTGTAAAAAAACAAAAAATGGGAATATATCTTGAGTTAAGCTCACTGTTTTCCTTGTTTATGCCACAAAATAAATCTTCACATTTTTAAATGTTAATTTTATTTTTTACAGCCGAAACTTCAGACTCTTCAGTTAATTAAGAGTGATTTTAATCTTAGTGACTATCACAGAACCTTACAAATTTTGCTCTTAAATTTTGATATTGTATACATATATTTAATAAAATGGGTTACTCCTGGCCTATTTGGGTCAATCCACATCAAGTGAGTTTTTCTAATAACTAAGTTTAAGTGACTATATTTGAAAGTAATGGAATTAAAAGAGCAAAGAAATTAAAATTTTTTTAAAAGACAAAAATAGACCTGCATTTGAGTCTTGGTTCTAATATTTATTTGTTATTTGACACTAGACAAATTAGTCCCCAAATCTAAGATTTCTTATCTGTAAAATGTGAATAGTTATATCTCCCTCACAGGGATTGCTATAAAGATATACATAAAAAGCATTTTGCAAATTGAAAGCACTACACAAATGTTATTAACCATATTATATGAAAGAAATCTTTCTACATCTTTTCCTTCTTTCAAAAATAAACATACTGCCCTGGCTGGCATAGCTCAGTGGATCGAGCATGGGTTGCGAACCAAAGGATCGCCAGTTTGATTCCCAGTCAGGGCACATCCCTGGGTTGTGGGCTAGGTCCCCAGTAGGGGGCATGCGAGAGGCAACCACACATTGATATTTCTCTCCTTCTCTTTCTCCCTCACTTCCCCTCTCTAAAAATAAATAAATAAAATCTTTAAAAAATAAAAAATAAACATACTGAAGAATCATCTATCTTTTTCTACGACCAATTGTACTTGCTACAATGTATTTAAGCTAAATCTTCCTTTGCTCTCATATGATCTACTTGGGTTGTAGTAGGCAGCCTTCGGATTGCCAATTCTTAATTTGCTGTGGTTAAAGAACAAAAGTAATTAGAACTGTGTATATTTAAGACTCAATATTCTAAATGAAGGTTCCTCAAGGGGTTCTTTCAAGGAGTAAAGTACAGAAATCTTAAGGTGAGGATTTTGCCCCAAAGCATTTTTTTTTTTTAATTTCTTCCTGGTTTAGTCTATAGACAGCTGAGGTGACCAGTAATGTGATGACCTCCAGGTAAGTGACCCCACTAGACTGGGGGTATAAGCCCTCAATCACTTAGAAAGTCTACATGGCTATACAAGGACATAATCCATGTTCCAATTTAATCTCAAACCTAAACATGTCAAGGTGTATCAGTTTTGGGTAGACAGACACATTATCACTAGATGGCAACATCCTTATTCTGATTCCTAGCTCTTACATGCCCAGTTCCTGGAAAATTTTGAGCACTGAGATACAAATTGATAGAATGACCAAAGATTACAGTAAGAGAATTATAGATCCCAATAAGTAAAACTTTCACATCAGGTTTATTTTAATAAAGACTATTACCAATAGTCTATCAGTAATCCTTTAATTGGTAAATAAGTAAGAAATTTTAAGTGTAAATAATATTTTCTAAAATCATGACACTATTAGAAAAATACAATATCACCAATTTTAAAAGAATTCTTGGAACTTTTCCCCCATTTGTTGAGATAATTTTTAAACACAGAGAAAAAGTTATGAAACAACTTTTTAAAAAATATTTATTTATTTATTTATTTTAGAGAGCGGGGGAAGGAGGGAGAAAGAGAGAGACAGAAATATCAGTGTCTGGTTGCCTCTCATGTGGCCCCCACTGGGGTCCTGGCCTGCAACCCAGGCATGTGCCCTGACTGAGAATCGAACTAGCAACCCTTCAGTTATGGGATGACACTACAACCACCTGAGCCACAATGGCTAGGACGGATATAATTTTTACAAAGAGATTAAATAATTCAGAACACTATTTGGTGAATAAGGCAGGTAATCACATTGGGGTAATGCAAATGGGGGTGGCACGTTATTTCTCTGACCCTCAGTTTCCTTATCTGAAGGCAGTTTGAAAAGAAGTAGAAAATTCATTTTGATCAAGCATATAGCCTCTGTAGGACACTACTCTTGAGAAGAATTACTTGGTTAGACTGACTTAAAAACTATTGTACTTCCATTATTTTATCCATTTAAAGCAGTTGCCACTGTACTTTATTATAAAATAATAAGCATCCAATATAGATTAGTGGCTATCATTAGCTATCAGTAGTTGTATTTCAAAAGGAATCTCGCAAAGTTAAAACTTCAGTTAACATTTCCTCTTCATTTACAAGACTAGTTATATGGGTATATATATATTCAATTTTTTAAAAATTTTATGTATTGATTTTATAGAGGGAAAGAGGAAGAGAGAGAGAGAAACATAGGTTTGTTGTTCCACTTATTCATGCATTTGTTGGTTGACTCTTATATGTACCCTGACTGGAGATCATACCCACAAGGTGCATGGGAATGACGCTCTAACCAATGAACTCTACCTGGCCAGGGCCTATATTTAAATTGAATATGTTCATGTATATTTAAATAGAATGTTAAGCATAATCATAAATTGAGACTAGAAATCTCAGTTTCCTTATCTGTATTGTAAATGGAATAATAATAGCTTCCTTGGAGTTTTTTGAGAAAATTCAAGGAAAACATATAAAATGCCTGGGATATATAATAAGCAATAAGTAAATGAGATTATTATTGCCATATTTTCATTCTACTTTATGGTTGTAGAGAAATTATTTTTCCTACTGTAAGAATTTATAAACCCTGCCCTAGCTGGTGTGGCTCAGTGGATTCAGTGCCACTCTGCAAACCAAAGGGTCACAGGTTCAATTCCTAGTCAGGGAACATGCCTGGGTTGTGGGACAGGTCCCTGGTGGTGGGGTGTGCGACAGGCAACCACACATTGATGTTTCTCTCCCTCTCTTTCTCCCTCCCTTCCCCTCTCTAAAAATAAATGAGTAAAATCTAAAAAAAAGGAAAGAATTTATAAATCCTACCTATAAAGGTATTATATCTCTTTCAACTTAAACAGAAGTAAAAAGAATCCTTAATGTACATAACCAGAATTACACAGATGAGACACTCCCAATATATTTTTAGAATTTGTTTTTTGAAAACAGAAGTACTAAATTATCTATGATTTCCCATTTCAGAAGTCAAAAACAGAAACTACTTTTGCTATAATAGTATTTATTGATTTTCCTGCTGTCAAATAAAGATGTAAGGTATTTTTTTCCACCAGCAGACTTCTAAACAGATATTTTGAAAGAGAGGTTATTTTTGCCATGAGAATGGCTTCTCAAAGCAAAAAAAAAAAAAAAAAAAAAGAAGAAGAAGAAGAAGAAGAATGAAAAAGTAATTTGCCCAGGCCTGGCCAGGTAGCTCAGTTAGTAGGAGCATTATCCTGTACACCAAAAGGTTGCAGGTTCCAATCCCTAGTCAGGGCACATACCTAGATTGAAGGTTCGATCCCTGGTCAGGGCATGTTCAGGAGGCAACCAATAGATATTTCTCTCTCACTCTCTCTAAAATCCTTAAAAATATTGAGTGAGGATTTTTAAAAAAAGTAATTTGCCCAGATTAAGAAAAAAAAATGCTTATTTCAAAATACACAAAAGTGGCAGGGTAGGCAAAGATAAATAAATTTCTTTTCCTGGAATCAGACTCACCTGGCCTTTTCTGTTATTGATAAAAAAAAATAATTAAATGACCACAGTAGCACTTCAAAATCCAATGTCAATTAACAGCACAAACTTTGTTTCCTATGTTTATATTATTTTTTACCATGAAAGGCCATGGTCTGAAGCAGTCGGTCAGCCACTTCCTGTGGGAATACTCCAGGTTCTTGCAGACACAATGTTCCATCTTGTCTTGCTGAACAGAACTTCTCAAGGTGCGTAGTCAGGAAATTCAAGCAGATATCAAGTAAGGAATAAGGAGATGACTCCTCCTTGCAGACCAGGAAAAAACATAAAGGGAATACAAAAGCCAACAAGTTAGTTTCCAGAAATGTAGAGAACAAAATATTCATTTCCACATTCAACAAGTATTTTTATTCAGTGTGTACCATATGCTAGATACTGTGTTAGGTAATACATCATGTGATCCATATTTTCAAGAAGTAGGCAAAGAGAAACATTTAAACATATTTACATAGAGCCTATTAAATACTATAATAGAGAGCATACTGGGTAGTATGTAAGCATATAGAAAGTGCCCTAATAGGTTAAGGATGGTCAGGAAAGACCTCAGAGATCATAGCAGATTAATATTCCTAAATTACTACCTATGACCTCTCCATTGCTCAAACCTTCAATGGCCTTGCATGGGCCTAAAGACCAAAAAACAAAAAACAACAGATACAGGGGAAAAAAAAAAAAAAAAACCTTAGATTGTTAGATTGATACTTGAGTTTAAAAATCTAGCTTCAATTTACTTTCCAACTTGATTTCCCACAAAATTATAAATTTATTTGGGTAGAAGAAAATTCATTATAGGTGTTGATATTCTCAAAAATCAAAAAGTTAACCTGGCTCTGGCCAGGTAGCTCTGTTGGTTAGAGCACAGTCCCAATATGCTAAGGTTGTGGGTTCAATCCCTGGTCAGGGTACATACAAGAATCAACCAATCAATTTATTAAGTAACATAAATAAGTGGAACAACAAATTGTTATTTCTTTCTCTTTTCCTCTCTCTCTTCAAAATTATTTTTGAAAAAGACAAAAAAGAGAAAAGTTAACCCAGTAATTCCAATTGGAGAAATAAAGACCTAATTAAGTAAGCACAAAAATGTAAATGTAAGACTTTTATTATAAACACTCTAAATGTCCCCAACAACAATAATTATAATTTAATTATGGTAGCTACCATCCATTAAGTGCTTACTTTCTTTCTTTCTTTTTTTTAAGACTTTATTTATTGTTAGAAAGGGGAAGGGAGAGAGAAAGAGAGGGAGAGAAACATCAATGTGTGGTTGCCTCTTGCACACCCTCTACTGGGGACCTGGCCCACAACCCAGACATGTGCCCTGACTGGAAATGGAACCAGCGACCCTTTGGCTCACAGGCTGGCGCTCAATCCACTGAGCCGCACCAGCCAGGGCCCATTAAGTGCTTTCAATATGACTATGTTGAGTGTTTTACATGAATTATTTATTATTTCACTTATTCTTCATCCCAAAGTAATTCTACTCCTAGGTATATGCTTAAGAGAAATTAAAACATGTCACATAAAAACTTTACATGAATGTTACAGAAGCATTCATGATAGTTAAAAAGTAGAAACAACCCAAATGTCTATCAATTGATGAATGGATAAACAAATATAGTATATCTATACAATGGAGTATTATTCATCAAAAAAAAAAAAGGGATCCCAACACATCACATAATATGGATGGATCTTGAAAACACTATGCCAAGTGAAAGAAGCCAGTCACAAAAGACTACATATTGTGTGATTTCATTAACATGAAATGTCTAGAATAGACAAATCTATAGAAAGTGTATTTGTGGGCCCTGGCTGGTGTGACTCTGGATTGAGTGCTGGCCTGCAAACCAAAAGGTTGCCAGTTTGATTCCCAGTCAGGGCACATGCCTGGGTTACGGGCCAGGTCCCCAGTTGGGGTCATGCAAGAGCAACTGATTGATGTTTCTCTCCCTCCATTTCTCCCTCCCTTCCCCTGTCTCTAAAAATAAATATGTAAAATCTTAAAAAGAAAAGAAGAAAGTATATCAGTAGATGCCTAGGGCTGGGGGAAAGAGGGTTGGAGGAAAATGGAAAGTGAATACTAATGAGTACAGGGGTTCTTTGGGGGGAATTTTATATATGCAAATTAGATTTCAATAAGAATGTCATAAAAATAGTTTATAAAACTGTAAATATAAGACAGAAATAAATACAACAAAATGTTAATAGTAGTTAACTCTGGGTAATGTGCTATTAGTTCTCTGAATAAATGAAACTTTCTATACAGCATGTTATTTCTATAATCAAAAAGTTAGTAAAATATTTACAATATTTTACTTACAAAGTACTTTCATGTTAATATTGTAATGACTGAGTAAGATGGGTAACAAAGACATTATAGATGAGGAAAGACTTCATAAAAGTTAAATGGTTGGCCCCAATGTGGTAAAGACTATTAACTATTGACTATAATTCTGTTCTTCTCTTCTTCCACATTAATAAAACCTTTTATTTCTACCTGAGTACAAAACTACCTGTAATAAAGACTATATATACCAGTCTCCTCTACAGCTAAATGTAGCTGAGACAAAAAAGTTCAGAGGAAATGATCAAATTCAACTTCTGCCTCATAGAACTTCACCTATCCTTATTTCCTAAGTTGTAACAATTAATTCTTTTTGCTTTTTTTTTTACTCTAGGAAATGTACTATGTTCCTAAATGTTTAAAATTTATCACTCAGATGAAACAAGCTTCCCTTTTAGCTCAAATTTCATCTAAATTTGAAAGAAATCTACTTATTTTGTAGAAAAGAAAATAAAAGTTGGGTAACTGTTAGAGGAAGATGTATAAACCTTCTGAGTATACAATCTTTAAAAGTCATTTTAGTAGAATAAAATCAGGCGGATTTTAGTAGAATGAAATCAGGCAGATTTAGTAGAAGAAAATTTAGTAGAATAAATTCTATTATTAGAATTTTATTCTAATAATAAAATTTAGTAGAGTAAGTGTAATAGATGAACACTTAGAATATTTAATTAATCATTCTAAAAACTTCTTTTCCAATTGTTAAAAGTTTGTTCAGCAAGCCCTGGCTCAGTAGATTGAGTGCTGGCCTACAAACCAAAAGGTCGCCAGTTCGATTCCTGGTCTGGGAACAAACACCTGGTTTGCAGGCCAGGTCCTCAGCTGGGGGTGTGTGAGAGGCAACAGATGGATGTTTCTCTCATACTTCCCTGTTTCTCTCCCTTTCTTTCTCCCTCCCTTCCCCTCTCTCTACAAATAAATAAACGAAATCTTAAAAACAACTTTAAAAATGTACGTTCAGCAAGGAACAAAGGCAGGTTTTGGGACTGCACAAACTTCCTTTTCAAAGAAACTCTCCCTTATCTCTATGTTAATTTCTATTAGCAAGCATAAGACTTTTCCTCTGTTGGGAAGTGCATCTTCCTAATAGTTAATAACCTGGGCTTTGAAGCTAGAGTGTAAATCCAGACTTCACTTGCTAACTGTGTGACAGTATACAAGTTACCTAACCTCAATTTTCTCATCTTATAATAAAGATAATAGTAATACCTACCTCATGAAGTTGTTCTGAGGATTAAATGAGATAAAACAGGAAGCACATGGCTTGTATAGGATAGAGCCAGGATTCAAAGCAGAAAACACAGCTTCAGAGCCTGTGTCCTTATCCATTGCAATATAATACCCTGCAACTTTACCACCTCTGAATATATTATTCTATCACCTGATACTCAAAGCAGGTCTGTGATGTGAACAATAATAATGATCCCCATTTAAAGATAAAGAATAGACAGGTATGTATCAAGCAAGTGACAGCACTAGAACTATAGTCAGGTTACCTGAGATTTTTGCTGTTAGAAAGTGGAATACCAGGAACCTAAAGAATAAGTGTAAACACTTTAGCAGTGTATTCAAAATGTTTTGTTAATTAGCTACAACTTTCCTTTCTAGCCTCATTTTCTACCTTCTCCCTGAAAATGTGCTACCTACCAGACCCACTAAACTGAGTGTTCCTTAATGCATCCTGTTCCCTAAGCACTGTAACAGGCATTTTCACACCTCTAAGCCTTTTTTTTTTTTTCCCCAATTAGTCCTTCTACATGGCAAAATCACACACATCCTTCAAAATTCGGTCAAACCTCACTAGCTCTGCCATGACTTTCCTGATTTCCAAGGCAGAATTAATTTTACCCTCAGCACCTGAGAAATTAAACTGCCCATTAACAACAGCTATTACGTACTGAATGACAACTGTGTGATGCCAGGCAGTAATCCCGCCACTTTATGTATGTCTACAGTTGACCTGAACAACATGGGTTTCAACTCCACTTACACATTTTTTTTCAGTAAGCACTGTAAAGGTATTTTCCTTACAATTTTCTTAATAACATTCTTTTCTCTCTTACTTTATTGTAATAATACAGTATATAATACATATAACATAAAATAAGTGTTAATTGACTGAATTTTATTGGTAAGGCTTCTAGTCAATAGTAGGCAATTAGTTGTTAAGTTTTTGGAGAATCAAAAGTTATACATGGATTTTCAACTGCATGAGGGGTTGGCACCCCTAGCCCCCATGTTCTTCAGTGGTGAACTTGCAGCCTTCAAAACAACTTTGTTTTGAACAAAGTAGGAAAACTGAGGTTTGGAAGATTAATTTACACAGCAAAGATAAAAACAGCCAGCAGACAGCAGAGCAAGAATAAAAATGACAACTGTTATCTTTCATGAAACACTATGTCTCCAGTCTTAGTTCAGAGTTCTTGAGAAACATGAACTCTTTCAATTTCTACATCTTGTGAGTTAAGAACTGTTCCAATGCACATTTTATTTATTTAGTTTTATTTTTAGAGAGAAGGGAAGGAAGGGATAAAGAGAGGGAGAGAAACATCAATGTATGAGAGATAAATCAATGATGTGCGATACATTGATGGGTTGCCTCTCACATGCCAGACTAGGAACCTGGCTTGCAACCAGGAATGTGCCCTGACTGGGAATTAAAACAGCAACCTTTGGGGTTGCAGGCCAGCACTCAATCCACTGAGCCACACCAGTCAGAGTCCAATATGCATTTTAAAGATGGAAACAGATTTAGGTTAAATATCTTCCCCGTACTCACATGGTCATCTTCCCCGTACTCACATGACCAGCTAAACTAGGACTCCAACTCAAAAATAAGGCCAAAATCTATATTTTAAACTCTTAACCACTATACTATAATATCGTAATCATTATTGACCTCATACTTTTTGTTAATATATGCTATGTTCTATACACTATAAACTCTGCTAAGGTAAGGTCTATCAGTGTGCCTATTCTACAAAGTTGAGGATACTGAAGCTTTGAGGGGCTGAGTTATTTGCCCAAAAATGATAGTTAATAAATGGTAGAGTCAGGATTAGACCCCAGGCAATCTGACTCTCAAGTTAAATCTTTGCTTTTACCAATACTATATAAGCTGCTCTTTATGTCTGACTCCAAAGCCAGTTTTCTTTTAAAATTCCATGCTATACCACCGTTATTTATGACTGTACTATCTCCCCTACTAGATCATGATGGTTTTTCAAGTTTGAGGAAACTGTCCCACATATATCTACCAAAACACAGGTAGATATAATCACACTACACTTTGTATATATAGAGCTATTAGTTATCCACTGTATAACTTTTATTTGTTTAGATGACCATCCCCTCCTCTAGACTGAGTTCAAAGAAAGTTAGTAATTCCTAAATGTTTTTTGTTTGTCCTACGTAGGTGGGGCAAAAAAACCTTTTAGCTTACTCATCCCTCATGGTTCCCAAGTTACAGTGGAAAACACTGTTAACAACGAAGTATCACTGCAAGGAAATCTTATAGATATCTGCTCTGACAAGAAAATGAATGTTTTCTATTTGAAAAACAACACATACACTGTTGAAATCTAAATTTGGAAATTTTTATGTCAAAAGTATTACTGAGGCAAATATATATCACTCACACTAGATAAACCAAATAAGTCACAACAAATGATACCAAATAAAGTTAAATTAATGATAATTCATCGTTAAGATATAAAACTAGCAACAATAAAAAACTACCAACTCAAAACAACCCTGCTGATGTACTGATTACAAAGCTCTCTTCCAAGAAATTAAGAGTTACATTCCAACAAGTTACATTTGTACATATGTAATAGGAGCTTTACAACATTTCTAAATGTCAGACTTTAGAAAAGGTTAGAGTTCCCCTCGGTAAACTCCAGTAACCTGCTAACTTTAGCTTTATGATTACTAAGTGACAGTAATTCTTAGTAACTCACTGAGTAGTTCTCTAGATGAAGCCCTTAATAGAAGATAAAAATGGAAAGTCTGGGGAACAGCATCATTAACCGGCCCATAGGAGTTAAGGCACAGGTGGCAAACACAAGGCCCACTAGCCAAATCCAGCCCTCCACCCTGTTTCATCTGGCTGGCACCTTGTTTCTACCCAGTGGCAGCGCCAAGCTCTCACTTAACTATTAAGGAACAGTTACATTTATACAATCCTAAAATTACATTAGGCCCTTTGAAGGCAATCACAAGGCCCCTGATGAAAATGAACTTGACACCCCTGAGTTAAGGAAAGGATTAAGACAGTTTTTCCTTTCATTTCTTAAGGTTATTGTACCACATGAAATACAGGACGTGAAAATTTTTTTTAAAGATTTTATTTACTTATTTTTAGAGAGAAGGGAGGGGAGGGAGAAAGAGAGTGAGAGAAACATTAGTATGTGGCTGCCTCTCTTGTGCCCCCTACTGGGGACCTGGTCGGCAACCCAGGCATGTGCCCTAACTGGGTTGAACTGGCAACCCTTTGGTTTGCTGGCCAGCATTCAAACCACTGACCCAGTGCGAAAACGTTTTGTTTACTGTAAGATATTGTTACCAGGATCATCTGTAAAGTATTTCTCCTTATAATTACCCAAGAGAGACTTCATTGCTCAGATTCTAAAGGCCACAGGGTCTGTCTTTGAGGATTCTCATATCGACATTCATTAGCCCTATCTAGACCTTCTCATAGCTTTCTTTTAATCTCTCTTAAATTTTTTTTTGCTCTCATATACTCTCCTTCCTTGAAGTAGTAGTCATCTATACAACACTTAGCTACAGGCATTCTCAGTCATTTCCCCATAATTTGGATATCTACTTTGTTGGTTGGTTTCTTTTACATGTTTAAAAACTTCATTCTGTTACTGTATTGCCAGGGTCACGTCAAAGAAGCATTTTAACATTCTGAGCTCTGCCCACCCCTTTCCACCAAGTAGGGAGGTGGGGAACACTGGGAACTGACTACATATTATACTTGTATTCTACTGTTAGAGGGCACAGGGGATTCTACTGCTGTTGATATTACAAAAATGAAAAGAATCCTCACAAATCAGGCATCATTGATATCCAGAACTAAAGCCCCATAAAATGCACCCAATAAATTCTTTGTTCAATGAGTTAGTGAGTTACCAGATGGTAACCTGCCTCAAAACTCATTTTATTTCCTTTGTACTTTATAAGGACATACCATAGAGTTTTTTCTTTTGGCTTTTAGACTTCTTTGGCAAGTATTATTATCTTGTAACAATGTAGGGAACAATCTATGACAGTAAATAAAAGTTCAAAACTACAAATTTTAATAACATTTTCGATACATCTAGTTAGTCATTCAAACTCTGGTGCTTATAACAGTCTGGTATGCGAAATAATTTATTGTTTAAGCAACTGCTACTGGAGTCCTCAATTACTTGGAGCAAAAACATTCTAAGTAATCCATAATTACATCATTGAAGTCATGAGGGAATGTCACCTACTTTTCTAACATTCCATTGTAAGTAAGCTCAAAATTGCATATTAAATATTTTTAGCAAAAATAAAAACTAGATAATAAAACTTTGATATTAAAAACTCCTTTTACAACTTCCGGTCAAGATGGAGGCATAGGTGGACACACTGTGCCTCTTATCACAACCAAAATTAAGGACAACAAAGATTTAGAAACAAGAAAACAACAAGAACTGATAGAAAAATTGAACTGTACAGAAGTCCAACAACCATTCATCCAGACTGGTAAGAGGGGCGGAGTCCCAGCAGGAAAAAGTGGAGGTTGGCGGACCCCAGGTGCACAGGCGGTGGCTAGTGGAGCCCGGGCATGGGGTGGCAACTGTGCAGACCCAGTGAGGCCACACAAGGCGGCTGGCTGACCAGGTGGTCCCACATTCACGCGCAGATAATCCAGGTGAAGGGGAAGCAGCAGAAGGGACTAGAATCTGAGAGAGAGTGGAGCAAGCGCCATTGTTCCCTCTCAGACCCTGCCCCCACATACAGCGTCACTACCCAGCAACTGGGCTGCTCTGCCCTGGGAAACACCTAAGGTTCTACCCCTCACTACGTAACAGCCAACAGCAGACCAAAAAAAAAAAAAAGGCTCAAATGGGAAAACAAATCAAAGCCCCAAAGCCAATTAATCTAAGCGACCAAGAGATAGCCAGCCTATCGGATGCACAGTTCAAAGCCCTGATGATCAGGATGCTCACAGAATTGGCTGAGTTTGCTCACAAATTAGATGAAGGCTACAATAAGTGAAACGAAGGAAAACGCACAGGGAACCAATAGAGATGGGAGGAAAACTGGGACTCAAATCAATGGAGTGGACCAGAAGGAAGAAACAACCAACCAAACGGAAAAGAAGGGAGAAACAAAAATTCAAAAAAATGAGGAGAGGCTTAGGAACCTCCAGGACATCTTTAAATGTCCCAACATCCGCATTATAGGGGTACCAGAAGGGGAAGAGGAAGAGCAACAAGTGGGAAACTTATTTGGACAAAAAATAAAGGAGAACTTCCCAATCTGGCAAAGGGAATAGACTACCAGGAAGTCCAGGAAGCCCAGAGAGTCCCAAAGAAAGTGGACCCAAGGACAAACATACCAAGGCACATCATAATTACATTAGCCAAGATTAAAATGAAGGAGACAATTCTAGAAGCAGCAAGGGATAAGGGGACAGTCACCTACAAAGGAGTTCCCATCAGACTGACAGCTGATTTCTCAAAAGAGACCTTACAGGCAAGGACCTACACCCAAGATTGCTCTATCCAGCAAAGCTGTCATTTAGAATGGAAGGGAAGATAAAGTGCTTCTCAGATAAGGTCAAGTTCAAGGAGTTCATCATCACCAAGCCCTTATTATATGAAATGTTAAAGGGACTTATCTAAGAAAAAGAAGGTTAAAAAATATGACAGTAAAAAGATAGCAAACTCACAGATATTAACAACCACTCCTAAAACAAAAGCCAACTAAGCAAATGATAGAACAGGAACAGAAACACAGAAATGGAGATCACATGGAGGGTTAGCAACAGGGGAGTGGGAGGAGGAGAGAGGGGGAAAAGGTACAGGGAATAAGTAAAATAGACAGTAGGTAGAAAGGGGGAGGGCAAGAATAGTGTGGCAAATGTAGAAGCTAAAGAACTTATGACACATGGACATGAACTAAATGGGGGAATGTGGGTGGGAGGGGGTTTGCAGGGTGGAGGGGAATGAAGGGGGAGAAATGGGACAACTGTAATAGCATAATCAATAAAATATATTAAAAAAATAAAAACTCATTTTACTTCTCTTTGTAACACTATTACATCTGATATAAGAAGTATTAAAATTGTCTTAACTCAAGACAGACCATGACTTTGCGGACTTTACAATCACTGAGTAAGGAGGTCTCTATTTTGGTTAATTATAAGGAAAAACACACTTTATGGATGATGCTGGTAACAATGCCTTAAAGTAAACAAAGCATATTCATATCTTTTATTTCATTTGACACTCAAAATAACCTTATGAAGTGAAAGGAAAAATATTATGACTTTAATTTTACAGATAAGGAAGCTGAGGTACAAAAATGAAGAGACTTGGCCAGAGGCAAGTGGTTAGCAAGAAGAATATTACACCTGGATTTGAATTCTAGTGGTGCTACACTGCAGACATCTAGCCTTTCTGACCCTAAGTTCTGTCTTTTGTAGAATGGGGATAATATGGTACTAGTACTTATTTCATGATGTTATTGTAAGATGAAGCACAGATATATGTGTAAAGCCCTCAGCACAATGCTGGATGGAGTAATTACTCAATAAATGTTCCCTTCCCACCTACTAGACATGACATTGCACAAGAAATATAAATGTATGTTTCAGACACAGAGGACAGCAAGTTCATGGTTCTAAATCCTCAAGAGAGATTTTTTTCCATCCAGAGTCCATATCAAGACAAAAAAGCCTCTTTGTATCCCCGCACCATCAGGCAGATATTTTTTAGTCTACCTTTTCACTAAGGGTATAGGCATTTAAAAATCCTGATTTTATGTAGCTGTCTCAGTTCCAACTCATGAATCAGGCTTAAACTCTCATCTCCTACCTGAAAGTTTCCTAAGACTGACAAATCCTCCAGTAGAAAAAGATAATGGCTCTGATAGTGCTTCATTTTTCTGTATCTATGGATGATTTTTTTCTAAAGATTGGGCCAGACCAGGTGACTACAAAGATTACAAACTTGACAATTTTATGATTACAAATAAATTTTTTATTGACCTCTCTCTGCAGGACTATGTAATACCATGGGTGAAAAGTGTGAGGTTGGGATTCAGATCGCCTCAGTTAAAATGCCAGCTCTACCATTTACAAAACTACGTAACCTTAGGCAAAGTACTTAATCTCCCCAAACCTCAGTTGCATGATCTGTAAAATGCAGACAATAACAGTAACTATATCATAAGATTGTTATCAGGATTAAGGAAACTCTAAGTGAAAGACACATAGAATAGTGACTGGCATATATTAACTGCTAAAGAAATGTTGGCTATTATTACAGAATATAAACTCCATAAAACAAACCCTATGTTTTGTTATTGCTAGAACCTAAAACAATGCCTACTACACGGTGGACACTAAATGTTTATTAAATGAATAAATGAACAAGCAAGCACAAATTTATTGTTAGGTGTATTTAAAATAATTATTTTGCCCTAGAGAAAGAGACTGTATGTCCAGAGAGAAATATAAGCCCCAAGTCCAGCCCTGAAATTAAAGAATGGAATTGATGTGCTTGCTTTGGAGCATGTATACTAAAGAATGGGACTGAATGTCAGACAAGCGTCATTTGAATTCATGGATATAAAACACTTCAGCTATTGACAATTTTTCACTCTTCATTTCTATAGTACCCCATGGGAAATTTCTCCTTTGTTTATGGGTGTTTTCCCCTTATATTTTCTACTACTAATTCAATCAAGTCAGACTTCCAGGAATAAATACTAATATAACCTTAGATATACCTAACCTTCTCCTTCCCCAAATACAATCACTTCACAAAAGAGAAGGAAGGTCAAGAAGATAGTACCAAAGGCACAGATATATTGTGCTCAAGGGTACCGATATAATGAACTATTTGGCATGGATAATGGGAGAGTATTTTTTTTTTATTTAGTTTTACAGAGAGGGGGAGGGAGAAAGAGAGGGAGAGAAACATCAATGTGTGGTTGCCTCTCACACACCCCATACTGGGGACCTGGCCTGCAAACCAGGCATGTGCCCTGACTGGGATTTGAACCGGTGACCCTTTGGTTCACAGGGTGACACTCAATCCACTGAGCCACACCAGCCAGGGCGTATTTTTCTTTTTTAAAAACCACCAACTACTTTCAGAGATCCCTAGATGTCAAATAATGCAAGTAAGGCAAGTTTCTTGTATATTTTACTACAAGGCCGAGCCAGTGTGGCCAACAACTCTATGTGCTAAAGCTTAAGAGGCTTGAGTTCCATCTATGAGAGATCAAGGCCTAGAAGGGTAAATAAATCCCCTTGCCTTCCATCTTAGCCCACATAACTAGTTCAAGAAACAAAACTAGAATTCAAGCAGTAATCACTGAGCTGATGAGCAGATCATAGGAATCACTAACTCAAAGAGATATTTTAGCATCATTTTCCTCTTAACTTATGAGCATGAGTTTTGAAATAGAATATGGTAAACAGAGAAGCCAGGTTAATAATGGAAAGAGCACTGGGCTTGCAGTCAGTCCTGGCTCTGCCACTTACTAGCTGCATGACCTTAGGAAAATAAATTACCTTCCCAGTTTTCTTATCTGTAAAATTGATGCTAAACCTCTACCTTGACAACCACACAAAATGGTAGTGAAGAATAAAAGGGATGCCTATGAAAATGCCTTTAAAATACTAAAGTACTACGCAAATATTAACACAATTGAATGAATAGTTTCTGGTATGAAAACTTGGGTAATATATTTGAGGAGGTAAGAGCTCAAAAAATTTAAAGTTATAAAAGCAGCTTGACATAATCCCACAGTACAATAACTAGTAGGACATACCTACTCTACTATAATACTTACCTTTAACTTACCAAAATTTTACTACACTTTTTTAAAAGGTATTACCTATTTATTTTTAGAGAGAGGGAGAGAAACATTGATGTGTGGTTGCCTCTCACACACCCCCTACTTGGGACCTGGCTGGCCTGAAACCCAGGCATGTGCCCTGAGCGGAAATTGAACTGCTGATGCTTTGGTTTTCAGGTCTGCACTCAATCCACACCAGCCAGGGCAACTATTATACTTTTTTGAGAGGTGGAAGGGATCACACAGAGGATATAAAATAACCTTTTCACTTTGTAGATTTAAAATTGGAAGCATAGAGAGGTGAAATTATTTGCCCAAGTTTACAAAGCCCATGAAATGAAATTGATATTACATAACCAAGAACATTCAAACTTTTAATTTTTTTTATTTATGGATTTTTTTGAGAGAAAGAAAGCGATTTGCTGCTCCACCTATTCATGCATTCACTGGTTGATTCCTGTATGTGCCCCAACCAGGGACTGAACCTGCAATCTTGGCTTATCATGACAATGCTCTAACCAACTGAGCTTCCTGGCCAGGGGTGGTCTTTTATATATATCTTCCATGTTTCTACTAAACTTTTTGAACATATAAATATATTTGTAATAACTGTTTTTACTGTCTTCTAATTTTAATATCTGGGTCAGATACTAGTGGGTGTGGCTCAGCAGATTGAGTGCTGGACTGAGAACCAAAGGGTCCAGGGTTCAATTCCTAGTCAGGGAACATGCCAGTAGGGGGCATGCAAGAGGCAACCACACATTGACGTTTTTCTCCCTCTCTTTTTCCCTTCACCTCTCCTTAAAAATAAATAAATAAAATCTTTAAAAAAATCTTTATTAAAAGAAAAGATCTGTTAGCTCTCGGTCAGTTTCAAGTGACTAATCATTCTCCTTATTTTGAGTTGTGCTTTTCTATCACTTTGCAGACCTAGTTTTTTAAATATATATTGTTTTTACTGATTTTTAGAGAGAGAGAAGGAAGGGAGAGAGATACAGAGACAGAGAAATATTGATTTGTTGTTCCACTTATTGGTGTATTCATTGGTTGATTCTGTTATGTGCCCTGACCAGAAATCAAACCCGCAACCTTGATGTATCAGGATGAGATTCCAACCAACTGAGCTACCAGGCCAGGAAGAACATTCAAACTTTTAAAAGGCATTTTATTTTTTTCATTAAAAATTTTATTTATTTATTTTTAGAGAAAGGGGAAAGGAGGGAGAAACCAGGGACACCTGGCCCACAACCCAGGAACCAAACCAGCAACATTTTGGTTTGCAGGCCAGTACTCAATCCACTGAACCATACCAGTCAGGGCTAAAGGCATTTTAAAAATGTGTTTAGGAAAGGAGACTATGACATTGAACAGGCATTAAGATACTGGAGAGCTAAGGAAAATGTTTTTACAGAAGAGAAATGGAGATAGGAAAAAATAAAAACAAAAGATCTTCATACAGAGTTAACAAAATGTTTAAATGATTAACCACCCCTGTAGATTTACCTGTAACTGATTCTTTACTATCTGTGTTTAAATATTCTATTCTCTGGAAGGACACCTCCACACATTATAAACAAGTAATTTGCAAGTATTTATACAAAGGGATATTGTTTTGCAATTCATCTTGAAATCACTTGGCTTCTTCCTTCTTAACTCCTCCAGCTCAACTCTTCTGGAAAGAAACATGTATCCTAGGTCAAAAGTACCATTTAGGGTAGTAAGAGAAACTATCTGATCAAGTATTTCTTACCCATCAAATCTCTTTTCCCCTCTCAGGGGACCTGTAGAGAGTGTTCACCTTTTTTTTTTTTTTTTTAAGGTTTATTTTATTCTTATTCAATAGAGAGGATAAGGGAAAGGAAGAGAGAGAAACTCGGACCTGAGAAACACAGATCAGCCACTTTCTGCATGCGCCCTAACCAGGGATTGAGCCCACAACCACAGTATGTACCTTGATTCACCGGAAATCAAACCAGTGACGCTTTGGTTATGGGATGACATTCCAACCAACTGAGCCACATAGGCCAGGGGGAGTGTTCACCTTTTTTGCCCTCTTTTGTAACTCACATCCCATTTAACACCACCTTATTCAATTCTCTACAAAATACACACATTCTTTCACTGAACAAATATCTTCTTATTATGCCTCAGGCATTATGCTAAATGCTGAAGACATGAAGTTGATAAAACACAGTACTGTCCTTGCCCTCATACCACCACCACAGAATAACTGTAGTAACCAAGACATATACAAAGTCCAGAAAGGCATGTGTAAAAAAGTAACACAAGGCTACCTGGAGATAATGAAGGCTTCAAAAAGGAGGTAACATTTAAGGCAGTGATTTTCAACCTTTTTCATCTCATGGCATATATTAACTAATTACTATAATAAAATTCTGTGGCACACCAAAAAAATCTATTTTTTTGCTGCTCTGACAAAAAAAATAGGTATAATTTGATTAATTCACACTGGACAGCTATTGTTACGTTGGCTGTTGTCACTTTTTAATTTGACAAGCTAAGGGAAAACAGGTCAGCGTTCCTGACTAAATTGTTAGGTATTCCACGTTTTAAAAATTCTTTCCAGTGTGCCTCTTGAGGCACAGCAGTTGAAAATCACTGATTTAAAGTAACACATGAAGGTTAAACAGTCAGGAAGGAAGGCAGGATTCTAGGCAAAAACAAACAGTGTAATCAGGAAAAAGAGCATAATGTGTGCTATATTACAGAGCATAAAATGCAAAGACTTTTCCTCATAGAATGATTAGATCATTAAATGGTTAGGTTGTTGAATGATTAGATCATAAGGGTCCTAATATACTCTTCAAAACACTTGCATTCAACAACTATTTGCTGAGCCCCTACCCTATGTGCTAGACACTGACAAGTAAGTACACAGGATATAGGTCTTTGCAGACCCACTGCTGTCCATATGTATGATTGCCACTTGAGTTGTACAGAACAGCCTGTGTGGCCGCAGCAGCCCTGTAAGAACACTGTAAACTAGCCAGGTCAAACCTGCAGGCTCCTTAAATCTCATAAAAAGTCCACAAATTCACATTCATACCAAGTATGCTCTCTATATAATAATATCTTGAAATATATAGTTTTCAATGAATGATAGATGCTGTTAGAATTAAGAGCAGTACCATTTTAAAACGATACTTAATTCCTACCACCCTTTTCCTTTTTCCCCCATTAATGTATTCTGAAAGTGTATTCCCATCTACTTCCCAAACTTTCAATGTTAAAAAAGTGTTTAAATACTAAAGACAGAATGGCATCAACATCTGATATTCAAGTGCTTTATAGAAGGCAATATGGATCAAGAGCCATAAAATTGTACATACTCTTTGACTAATTTTCTTTCAATAAATATAAATTAGTTTTATAATGGAAGCAATGATACAAATATTCCTACAACCTCATAAAAGCCCCAGGAAGGTGTTTGAAATAGCACCAGCTTAGGGGTCAGACAATCCTGTGCTTGAATCCTTCTCTGTCACTTATCAGCTATATAACCTCAGGAATGTTACTTGATTTCTCAAAGCCTCGCTATTCTTATGTGTGCAATAAGAAAAGATCATCAACCTCACGGGACTGTGAAGATTAATTAGTACACCATCTGATACATTGTGTGCTCACTCAATGAAAGCTATTGTATGAGATCATTCTCCTCTAAATAAATGTCCCAGTATTCAAGAATTATGTTTTAACATTATTTTTATATTTTTACTACTGTTAGCATTAAAAATGTCTTTCATTACATTGTATCTAATGACTATTTCTTCCACTTATTGGTTAAATGTGTTTTTAAGGGCTAGCTTTAGAACCTATGAAAAAAGCAGTGTTTTAGCCAGCATTTCCCAATTGCTCAAGTCATTAAATTCAATACTGATGTCTATCTCAAATTTATATATTTTTAACCATTTAATGAAATAATTATTAAAAGTTTCCCCCTTTAAAAACAAAATAGTTTGAAAGTATCCAAAATTTTATCTGCTGCACATAAATTAATGAAAATCAAGAGAATGGCTCATGATATTATAATCACTCAATTTTTTAAAATTTTTAAAAAGATTTTATAGATTTTTAGAGAGAGGGGAAAGGAAGAAGAAAGAGAGGGAGAGAAATATCAACGTGTGGTTGCCTCTTGCATGCCCCCCACTGGGTACCTGGCTGCAACCCAGGCATGTGCCTTGACTGGGAATTGAAGTGGCAACCCTTTGGTTCACAGGCCAGCACTCAATTCACTGAGTCACACCAGCCAGGGCTATAGTCACTCAATTATTATAACTTCATCTGAACACTGAACATCACTGTAGTTTAAAATTATATTTACTCGTATAATGAACTGTTGCTTAAAGACAAGAAACATAGGCTACAGTGTTGATGCAACAAATAAATGAATGCATTATTTGATCAGGATTCTTTTTTTTAATTTTATTTATTTTTAGACAGGAGAGGGGAAAGGAGAAAGAGAGGGAGAGAAACATCAGTGTGTGGTTGCCTCTCAAGCACCCCTACTGGGGGCCTGGCCTGCAACCCAGGCATGTGCCCTGACTGGGAATGGAACCAGTGACCTTTCAGTTTGCAGGCCAGTGCTCAATCCACTGAGCCACACCAGCCAGGGCTGATCAGGATTTTTAAATGGTACTACATCAAGATAGCTCAGTATTTTTAAGCATTAAAAAAAAAAAAAGAAAATAGAAAAGAAATGTGGTAATAGTTATCTCCAATAAGGATGTTCATTTATTGGAAATAAATTATCCATACTTCCAATGTTCTATTTGTGTAGATAAGCTTTCAAGTAGCAGCCTGGAACTATTCCTTTAATTTTGTCATTTAGAAACAAAACAGAACAATGATAAAAACCTGTTGATTTTTTTTAAATACAAAAATGCAATAATTTCAAATTTAAGGTTAGGAAGTAATTTCTTATCTATCTTGATACCATAAATGTAATTAATTTCAATCTACATTGTAATATATGTCCATTTCAAATACAACAAATAATGATTTAGCTCATATTAATGTGTCATTTGTAGAACAGGAAAAAGAAATTTTTTTAACATATTTTGTTCAAAGTATTATTAAATGAATTATATATGTAATTTAAAATAAAATATACTTTACTTAAAATCACTCCTTTATCATACCATACAATTTTGAAAATTTGCACTGTCTGGTGTAGCTCGGTGGACTGAGCACTGGCCTGCAAACTGAAAGGTCACTGGTTCCATTCCCATTAGGGCACATGCCTGGGTTGCAGCCCAGGTCCCCAGTTGGGGCATGTGAGAAGCAACCAATCTATGTTTCTCTTGTACACAATGTTATCTCTCTCTTTTTTCTCCCTTCCTTCCCCTTTCTCTAAAAATAAATAAATAAAATCTTTAATAAAAAATATATTTTTAAAATTAAACAAGGATGGCAAGTGCTGATTCTCTCTACATGACCTCATACATGACCTTTGGGAGACCTACTGTTTGTAAATAAAGGAGTTTGGTATAGTAAATGTACTTTAATATTCTCATACATCCCTAAAGGCAGTACATAAGAAAACTAAGGCCATTTACTACATATAAAACTATAGTAAATGTACTTTAATATTCTCATACATCCCTAAAGGCAGTACATATGAAAACTAAGCAAAATTGCAAAGCTGTTATTGATTCTTTGTTTCTTATACAACTCCATAGTAATGTCTCTATGGAGAATTCACCAAAAGTGGTGTGCCAGATCTTCATATTTCATCTCCCTATATTCTCCTTTCTCCAATTAAATCACCACCACCATAACAAGGCTAGGGAGAACGTTCATGTACTTATTTTTTCACTAACACTAGTGCAATAGCTCTTCCCACTCCAAATCATGTTTCATATAGATTTATAGTAATCATCCTTCAAATCTCTTAATTGTGACATCCCTTCACACACAAAAAAAAACCTTGTTTCAAGGTACTCAGAGTCTTCACAATGAGACCAAAACTCCTGAGCCTGTGACTCAAGTTCCTCTACAATCTGACTGTACGCTCACCAAGTCCCATTTTCTAGTGCATCCTTAATGCTAGAGTCACATATTTCCCAGAATACATCACAACTGCTTCTGTCTCAGCTTCAACACTCAGGCTGGTCCCTTTGCCAAAAATGGCTTCCCTTCCCAAATACTCAATAAAACCCCACCTTGTTAAGACCCCCCAGTTGAAATGTCCCCTCCTCAACCAACCTTCCCTATCTTTCTGATCATGCCTATAGTCATTCATTTAACAAATATTTACTGGGCATTTACACACAAGGCACTAGGTGTTAAAGATTCAATGATGAGCCAAACAAATATGGTCTCTACATTCATAGAGCTAGTACTTATTTCATTAGGTTGTTATGAAGATTAAATGAGAAAAAGTATGTAAATCAATTAAAACAAGGCCTATACAGTCATATTAGCTATTAGTATTCCTGTCTTACCATACTATCTAAAGTTATCTGCCACGTACACACATACATCACTTTATATTTTACCCTGATTTATTTATGATTTTTATGAGTTTACTTGAGCCAAACTGACAACATATACTGAGAAGCAAGATCTCAAATTTTCCCTGATTTATTTCTTCTTAGCATTTATAATTACTTCTCACTACATATTTGTTTATTTATTGTCTACCTTCCTCCCTCCACAGGGACCATGCCTTTGTTTTCGATCATTGTAACCCCAATATCTAGAACATCACATGGCCCTTACTCAGAGCTGGTAAAAAACCACCTCTACATCAATGATTTGTATGGTCTGGGGTTGGATACAGATATTAACCAAATAATCACATCAAGAAATTTAAAATCACAGTTGATATGTATACCATGAAAGAGGGTTATATGATACAGGTGTGTGACTAGTATTTTTTGTTTTGTTGTTTTTGAGGGGTAAGCAGGGCAGATGGGGTTTCCGTGAGTTCCTTTAGCTGAAACCTCCAGGATATGTAAAGTTAAAATGGCCAAAGAGAATAGCACCAGTGGTCATTCACATGTGCTATTCCTTCTATCTGGTTTTCCACAAACAATTCCTATAATTTAATACTTCAGTTTTCTTCCTCAAAGTAAGATCCTCTAGGAAACCATCCCTGACTATCCCATACCTTGATCCTGCAACTTTTCCATTTTTAGCACTCTTCACATTTAAAATTACTCTTTCTATTTGATGTCTATATTGTCCACACATAAGATACAAAAAGGCAGGGACTACATCTGTTTTATTATTTGTAATATCCCAAAGACAGCAGTCAATGGCACTAAAAAAACTGATAAGTAAAAAATAAGGATTATATATTAGACTAGTGGTTCTCAAAGTGTGGTTCACAGACTAGGAACATCAGCATGATATGGGTTACTGGTTAGAAATCCAAACTCTCAGGCCCTACTCCAGACCTAATAACTCCGGATGAGGCAGCCTGAAAGCTCTCCAGGTGATTCTGGTTCATGGTAAAGTCTGAGAACCTCTCTCTTAGACATCTCAACTGCAGTCATGCATTGCATAATGACATTTCGGTCCATAACAGACTACATATACATTGGTGGTGTACCATAAAGCCTAGGTGTATAGTAGGCTATACCTAGTTTAGTGTAAGTGTACTTACTCTATGATGTACAAACGATGGTAAAATCACATACCGATGCATTTCTCAGAACATATCCCCATTATATTTAACTGGGCACTGGGAATAACAGGAATAAGTAAGGCATAGTTTCTGCCTAGAAGAACTCATGTCTCAAGGGGAGAACAGGTTAACGCAATTGACAATGTGATGGGTTGTGAATGTGAGGGGTTGTTGTGGAGGCAGACACAGGAGAATGACAACCCAAAGATGCAGAATCAGTGAGTCAGAGAAAGTTCACAAATTAAATTATTTCATTATAAACCACTTCCCTAAAAAACAGATGGGGAAAACAATAGAAATTAACTAACCCCCTAAGAGAATATGATTACCAGGACTTATATTTGACCAGAATGTCTTATTTCTCCCAGAGACCAAAATATAGATTGTTGCATATGATTGAGAAATGTGTTGAGTGACCCAACTCAATGAAAAACCACCTGAAGCCTCAACCTATTACAAAACAAGAAGGAGAAAAATTGCAAATGTAAGGGCCACTCAACTAAATTCAGAAAGGTCAAAACCAACGAAGGCATGGAAGTATTAAAGAGTACTGTCACAATCTGACTACCAAGCTGACTTTCAGTCTTTAGAAGCCCTGGTCTCTGCCTCCAAACAGCAACAAACGATTTGTTCTGAGTAATAGTCAAACCTGTAAATAAATATTTTAAAATTTTCCATATTGTACATCCACATTAAAAGGCCCTCAAGATAAAAATACATTCCAAAGCATTTGAGTTATTTCTGTCAAAAGGCTACAAATCTCATAAGGTCATAGTATGCATGCTGGCCTCATTCCATCACTCCAAAACATACTTTCACTCAGGTTTTGCAGTGACACTAGGTGATAAGGCTTCGAGGCTCTCCAATACCTGCAGTAACGCCTTTACCCTCCACAAAACAAGAGGAAGAAGAAAGCCAACGAATTCCCATCTGCGCTTCTCGGAAAGCAATCGCCCTCAAATTGCTCCTGCTTACACCCCTGAAACCCGGAGAAGGAAATGGGGACCGCGGTGAGAGGGGGAGGGAGAGGATGGCGTGTAAAGGGGAGAGGAATTGTGGATGGTAGAGGTCGAAGGGGAGAAATGATTCGGAAAGCAGAGGGCAGTGGAGATAAAATGGTGAAAGGGGGTAAGAAGCCAGAGCAAAGAGCAGGAACGAAAAATGGGGAGGAAAAGAGGTAAGTAGCAGAGATCCCGAAAGAGAGATGAAGGCAAAATGGTAGAGAAGAAAGGAAGGTCGGGTTAAAAGACGAAGAGGGGTCGGCAAAGAGGAACGCGAAAGAAGCTGTCACTGGGAGTGATTTAAAGAAAGGGTGTCACCAGGAAGGAAAGAGAAAACGGGGAATGTCACCCCAGCTGGTGGCAGGGGAGCATCGGGAAAGGAGGACCGGCCACCGAGGGGGCGGAAACAAGCGGGTGTCGGAAAGGCGGGGCATAGAGGGGACACCAGAGCTGGGGAAGGGCAGGCCTGCGGGAGCCGGGGTGGAAGGTGGCTGCGATTCGGGCAGGCCTTGCTCCCTCACCATGGCTGTGCCGGCCTGGTCCTCGGGCACGCAGCCTCTGTCCCGGGCTCGGCGGCGGGCCGCGCCTGAGGCCGCCCCCAGGTTGAGCCCGCGCGGGGGCTCCAGGAGGCTCCGGCGAGCGGCGGCTCCGGGCTCGGCCCAGGCCTCAGCCTCCTTCCCTTTGAAGCTGGAAGTGCAGCACCCGCAGCCGCAGCGGGACGCGGAACGCAGACTCCGCCCCCTGAAGGCCCCGCCCTCGCCCACCAGCAGAAGTTTGGCCCCGCCTCCTCTGTCATTGCGCAGGCTCGGCTGTGTAGTCTGTACTCGGCGCTCTTTCTGGCTTCTCCTTATACGTGGCCCTTAAAGGACTCACACCCACCCAAATCCTATCCTACCTTTAAAAATAAGAACTTTAAATATTACGTCATTACAGGAAACTAAAGCACTAACTCATTTCAGTCACCTTTGGCCCCCAGTGCTTCTGGTTGTCATTCATTAGTAGTGTCATAATTCTTCGTGATTTCAGTTCTCTTAGATGATTCTTCCAATGCCCTGGCATCTCAGGTTCCTTTCGTCTAGGGATTGCCCTTGCCTCAGCCTCTCATTTCCACACTCATACCTTAGATCTCTTCATTACCAAATTGTAACCACTCTAAAATCTCAATTTTAATCATCCAACTCTCCCACCACAAACTCCTTCCTTTCTAGCTCTGTTCCTCTAATAATCAAGTCCAAAAATTCTTCCACTCCAAAAACTCTACCAAGACTCGGAACCCACTGATCCTACTACCTTTTCACTACTCCTCACACTACCCTATGTCCTCACTTCCTTTCGTGAACAGCTTAGATTCTATTGCCCCTCATGAAAATCATTCCCAGGTTAACCTTCCTTTCTCCAGTTCTGCTTTCCTTTCCTTGTACTCACCTGACAGAACTCTAATCCTGAACCTGCAGCAAAACGGGGTGGGAGTGGGGTGTTTGGGGAGTGGAGAAAAATCCAAGACCATACTGACTGAACTGATTGGTCTCCCTCTAAATTTATCATTCTCAAATAGGCCCCTAATGCTTGGCTATACTACGACATTTTTCCAGTTCCATACACCCTTCACCCTACTAGATAACTATTTCACACCCTTCTCTTCAAACCTTTCTTCCTCCCTTATCCTCACTTAACTATTTTACTACTAATTCACTGAGAAATTGAGGCAAAAAAAAAAAAAGAGAGAGAGAGAGAACATCTTCAATTTCTCACCAGCCACCATGACTTCCAACCACCTACAAGTCTGTTCTGCATGCAACTCTGCTCCTATACACTGCCTTCCTTTCTTTCCCACAAACGATTTGTCTTTTATCAGAGGTCTTCGTAAACTATCTCAGCTAAAAGACTTTTTTAAAATTCACAATCAGTTACAAACACACACACACACATATTTAGATTATTTATTTATTTATTTATTTTTAGGCAGAGGGGAAGGGAGGGAGAAAGAGAGGAAGAGAAACAGCAATGTGTGGTTACCTTTCACCCACCCCATACTGGGGGCCTGGTGCACAACCCAGACATGTGTCCTGACTGGGAATCGAACCAGAGACACTTTGGTTCACAGGCTGGTGCTCAATCAACTGTTTGAGCCACACGAAAGAGGGCATGAACCTATATATTTTTAAATGCAATAAAGTTATTAGAAAATAATATTAAAAACCAACACACAAAATGTAAGCCCAGATTTTTTTTAACCATCATAACCACTTTTAAATGTACAATTCAATAATATTAAGTACATTCACATTGTTGTGCTACTATCACCACCATGGAGCTTCAGAATTCTTTTCATCTTGCAAAAGTGGAACTTCAAACCCATTAAATAATAACTCCTTATTGTCTCCTCTCCACAACCCCTGGCAACCACCATTCTACTTTCTGTCTCTATGAATTTGACTATTCCAGGTCAGATTTTTTATTATTACATCCACAGACATAAAATTGCTATGAAATATTTAAAGATTTTAAATTTAAATACCCTCAGTTTCTGCCATAAACTGGTGACAAATTGTTCATAGACCATCACTAGTCCATAGATCACACTTTCAGTAGCACAATGCTTGGTCCCCTACTATTTCATTTTCTCAAAGACAACTATCCAGCAATTCTCTCTCCCTTCTACATCATCATTTTTGTGTTTTTACTTCCCATTGACATACCAACATGAATTTATTTCTACCATCTCAAAAATAAAAAAATATACTTCTTTTGACCCAGCTTGACCCTCCAGCTACTGCCTCATTTTTCTGCTCTCTGTTACAGCAAAATGTCTCACAAAGGTGACCTGTACTGTACAGGATGTATTGACCTCCTGTTTCTCATTTTCTGTGAGACCCTGTCTAGTTAAGTTTTCATCTCCACCACTCCACCAAAATTCTCTTGTCAAGGCTACCAGTGATGTCCATTTATTAACAATGGTCAATTCTCAGTGTTACTTGATCAACCAAGAGCACTAGACACATCTGATTATTTTTCCTCTTCCTTGACTACATGATACTCCCCTCCCCTAGTTCTGTCTCACTGGCTGCTATTGGTTTCTCCACAATATCACCCCAATCAATACCTTGACCTTTTAACCTTTTCCATTTATAGTCACTCTTTGATAATCTTATACCATCATATTACTTTAAATGAAACCTCCATTCCAGACCTCACTTCTGAATTTCAGATTTATATATTCAACTGCCAACTAAACATCTTCCTTTGTATGTCTAGATTGGTGTAGATTTCTATTATTCCTGGGAGCCACCAATAAACTTCCCTTTAAAACCTATTGGCCATGAATAAACCAACAAACAGCAAGTGGAATAAGACTGCCAATATTAACTTAGACCAACCATGATTTACTCTCTGTCTGATCTGGGAATCACCCTGCCTGAGGACCTGGTGGTAATAAAAAGATATCACCATAAAACAAAACAAAACAAAACAGGATTTTGGACTCAAAAAGAACAGAGGCACAGTTGCTCTGTAATCAGTGAGAAAGAATAGAAAGTACAAAAGTACAATCAAATATACTTAGGAATTTATTATGGTAAAGGTAAAATTTCAAGACAGTATAAAAGAAGGTGGAATTTTATTTGGTATTAAAAAATCTGGAAACCTATCTAGAAAAATTTAACTTGGATCTACACCTCACACTATTCACCAAGATAAATTTCAATTACATCAAAGACTTAAATGTAAAGAATATATACTTGAAGGAATTATAGAAGGTTTTGTGTGTGTGTTTTATTTTATTTTATTTTTATCTGCTTAAAGATTTATTTATTTATTTATTTATTTATTTTTAGAGAGAGGGGAAGGGAAGGAGAAAGTGAGGGAGAGAAACATCAGTGTGTAGTTGCTTCTCACATACCCCCTATTGGGGACCTGGCCTGCAACCCAGACATGGGCCCTGACTGGGAATTGAACTGGCAACCCTTTGGTTCGCAGGCTGGCACTCAATTCACTGAGCCACACCAGCCAGGGCTTTATTTCTACTTTATTTTTAGAGAGAGGGGAAAGAAGAGAAAAAGGGACAGACAGAAACTTTGATGTGTGAGAGATATATCAGTTGCCTCTCAAGTGCCCCCATCTGGGGACCTGGCCTGCAACCCAGACATGTGCCCTGACTGGGAATCAAATCTGAGACCTTTCATTTTGCAGGCTGGCACTCAATCCACTGAGCCACACCAGCCAGGATGGAGAAATTTTTGTAATAAAGTGAGGAATGTCTTTTAAAGCACATGGTACAAGACAAAACCTAGATGCTATAAAAGACTGGTGAATTCAACTATATAAAAATGAAAGATGTCTATGAGGCATAAAATTATCTTTAGAAGAGTACGATGGCCCTGGCTGGTGTGGCTCAGTGGATTAATTGAATGCCAATCTATGCAACTGGGAATTGTCACCCGTTCCATTCCCAGTCAGGGTACATGCCTGGGTTGCAGGCTGGGACGCTGTTTGGGGGCATGCAAAGAGGCAATCACACATCGATATTTTTCTCTCTGTCTTTCTCCTTCTCTTCCCCTCTCTCTAAAAATAAATAAATGAAATCTTTTTTAAAAAAGAAGAGTAAGATGACAAATAACTATATATGCTTGCATTTTATGTCATAGGAAAATGGATAATTTTCATACATATAGAGAGCTGAAAAGAATAAGAACAAGGTGAAAAATGTATGAAAGATATGAACTGGTAGTTCACACAGAAAGAAGTAGAAATAGACCTTAAATGCTTGCCCTTATTCATAATAAGAAAGGTAAATTACAATTTCTATGAAATACTATTTTTCTCCTATCAGATTGACAAAGATCTATAAGAATTAAGGGGTAGTGAACACTCAATACAATATACAGTTGGTGTATTTTAGAATTGTATGCCTGAAACCTATAACTTATTAACCAATGTCACCCCAATACATTCAATTAAAAAAAAGACTGATAAGACACTCTATGGTGAGGGGGACATTTGACAAGTACTCTCATATTTTGTTGGTGGGAATGTAAGTTGTAAAATATTCTATGGAGGACAATTTAATAAGTTTTTATTTTTTTCAAGTTTTTAAATAGACATTCCCTTTGACTCAGAGTTTTACTACTAAAAATGTAATCTACATGTATGCTCAAGTATATGTACAAGCCTTGTAGTTTCACAAGATTGAAAACAACTTAAATGTTTATTAATAAACATTAATAACATTTTACTAATAAACTTGTCAAATAATAGTGTAATTCTACAATGCGTACTCTGCAGCCATAAAAAAAGGAGATAGTTCTTGGTATACTGATATAGAATCTTCCAGGTCTACTGTCAAGTAAAAAAACAAGGTCCTCAACAATGTATATTGCATACTGTTGTTCTTGTAAGAAATTATGGTAGCAAAATATATTCATAATTGTGCAAAAATATCCTTGGAAAAATTTAACAGAAACTGATATCATTGATTATCTGATTGCTTCAAGGAAGGACAACTGTGTTGCAGGAAACAGGTAGAAGGGGAACTTTTCATAGTATAACATTTTGTATTTTTTAATTTTTTAGTCATGAAAATGTACTACCTATCCCAAAGGTAAATAAATAAAAATTTTAAAGATAATCATTTGGAGCCACTTATTTATTTTACAAGTAAAACAATGTTTTACAATGTAGAATGATTTTATTGATGTTCCCAATTTTAAGAGATTCTGTACACTATTTTATTCTTGTTGAATTAATTAGAACTAGATCAGTAGGTAGTTATCATAACTTTGTTGAATATAATAAACTTTCTTTGGCAAACAGAGTTTATAACTTCATGTGTACAAATACTGTTTTCTACAACAAACACTCTAACAATTCATAATTTCAAGATTACAAATTGAGATTCTTTGGGCCTATTAAAATAAACCTCTAAATATTATTAGGAAGCTCTGCTCCTTTTGATAAACATAGAAACTCAACTTTATGAGCAAAGATTCAGAGTAAGTATAGCTTTAACTTAAATTCAATGATAAATGGTATATAAGTGTACACTAGTCTATCTTCTTATCTATGTAAACAACAATTAATGGTTAATTCAGTGCTCTACCCTCTCAAAACCACTGTATCCTTTAAAAATTCCTGTTATTAAAGCTTCAGGCCTTTGTTCTCTAATTATAATCAAACTGAACCTGAGGTTTCAGGGCTTATAATAATTTATTTCTCCAAAAATTCAATTGTTTACAGAAATTGAAAGATATCTTCATAATTTTAATGATGGATGATGATGATGATGATGATATCAATTCCATTTTGCTCTAGAATGTGAAGCTAAAGGCAAAGAGGGGATGGGGAGCTATAGGAAGGTAGATTTCAGTTCAGCAAAGGGAAGAGCATTCTAAGAGCAAGAAGTGTTCCACATAGGATGGGCTACTCATAGTAAACACCTGGTTACCAGAGAAGTGCAAAAAGGGGCCCATTTACAAAATGTTGGGGACACAATAGACAGGAGTTCTATAACGAGTTAAAAAAATAGAATCAATGATTGTTCACATTTCTCCTAATTCTAAAAGTCAGTGGTTCAAGAAAGTTAACTGCAAAAGCAGAGGAATAGGAATTTAAATACCTTTCACTTATTTCCGAGGCAGGATATTCTGTTACTTTTAATATCCAGTGCTCGGAATCTTTAAGGGAGGGAACCATTCTAAAGTTCTACTGTCTTTTGTACTTTCTTGAATAATGAAAAAGACTCCCAGTTAAAAATAAACAAACTCCTTCTTAGCAATTTAATAAGGGGAAAACAAACTTACTGAGTATGGTGAAATTTCATCTGGCTACTCCTGAGCGTGAGGTGCCGAGTTCCATTCCAGCTATTCATTGGAACCCAAGACTCAGGGCAGACATTTCCAATAAGCATCATCTATTAAGAGTTCACTCTGGCTGGTGTGCTGACTACTCTCCATATAGAGGTAGACAGTATCAAAGAGATTTTCTTTCAGAGCTAAAAGTAGCAGTCCAGATACAGACTCTAGCAATTCCTCACAAGGTCACAGCACACAGTTTTTTAGAAAGCAGTTTATTGGGCAACCTCACATTTAGTCTTCAGGACAATCCCCTGGGACTGGTAGAAGGGGTTATTATCACATTTGATAGATGAGAAAACACAGGCTTAGCAATTGGAGACCTCACCAGTCAGCTATGGAAGGGCTAAATCTGACCTCAGAGCTCATCTCATTCCATGACCTCCTAGCCTTAGAGGGGACTGGAATTTCTAAGACAGGAAGAACCAGGTGAACAAGGGGTCTTTCTAATGCATAATTTTCTACTGTAATTTATCATCAATTTCTAGTGTTTATCAGAATCAACTGGAGCACTTCTAGGTCCTTCTTCCAGGGTTTCTGATCCATTAGGTCAGGGTTGGGGCTCAAGATTTTGCATTACTAGCACATTCCCAGAAGATGCTGATGATTTTGGTCCAGGAAAGAACTGGGAGAACCACTCTCCTACTCTAGCCTTCCTTCTTAGTGTCTTCTATCAGATGCCAGGAGGCAAATGAGGATGATTTGAGCAGAAAAACAGAAGGGTTTTATACCTCCTTGGACTGCTGCTGAAGCAGAAATGTCCTGTCTCAGGATGAGACTGAGGAGCACTGTACCAGGAGCCAGAGGATTACATTCTAGTTCCCTGGCTCTGACACAGGGGAGGCGGGATTTGTGCCTTTAATTAAGGCCACTTGGACCCCTGAGATACCAAGGCCTTGGGCAAATCCTTCTTCTTTCTGCAGGAGTGGGTTTGATCATCTGTAAAATGTCTGAGGGGATGAGTGATCAGGAGGGGTAAACTCCAAGGTTCTAACATTCTGGCATAGTGCTCATCTAACCAGAGTCTTTATTTCTCTGGGTATCTTTGCCTGCAGGGTATACAGAGAGTACCTAATATTAAACATGGGTCACAGGATCTCTGAAAAATCAGACTGTGTTTAGGAAATCCTCTTTATATGATGACTCCAAAACCTCATGTCCTTTGGAACTGGTGAAAACTCCTGACTGTGGAATCAGACATTATGTCTCCAGAGAGGAGAAATGTAGATTAAAAATCAATTAGGTATCTTCTCATCCTGTCTTAATTAAAAAGGAACAGTGGACAGAGGGATTTCTATAGAAAGAAACTCTTTGGACCTATAAGTACAGTGATATAAAATGAATCTTCTTACATGACTAATCAGGCTGAGGCAGAGGTCTCTGATAAGATTATATTCTACCATGCTCTGCTTTTTAATATAAGTTACAAGTCCTTCCTGTATTTTCCTTTTAATGTAAATAGACAAGGTTAATTTTTTCCTTTTTAAATATATTTTATTGATTATGCTATTGCAGTTGTCCCATTTCCCCTCTTCATTCCCCTCCACCCTGCACACCCCCTCCCACCCACATTCCCCCCTTTAGTTCATGTCCATATGCCATAAGTTCTTTAGCTTCTACTTTTCCCACACTATTCTTGCCTTCCCTCTGTCTATTTTCTACCCATTGTCTATGCTACTTATTCTCTGTACCTTTCCCCCCTCTCCCCTTCTCCCACTCCCCTGTTGCTAACCCTCCATGTGATCTCCATTTCTGTGGTTCTGCTCCTATTCTCCTTGTTTGCTTTTGTTTTAGGTGTGGTTGTTAATACCTGTGAGTTTGCTGTCTTTTTACTGTCATATTTTTTATCTTCTTTTTCTTAGATAAGTCCCTTTAACATTTCATATAATAAGGGCTCGGTGATGATGAACTCCTTTAACTTGACCTTATCTGAGAAGCACTTTATCTGCCCTTCCATTCTAAATGAAAGCTTTGCTGGATAGAGCAATCTTGGATGTAGGTCCTTGCCTTTCATGACTTGGAATACTTCTTTCCATCTCCTTTGAGAAATCAGCTGACAGTCTGATGGGATCTCCTTTGTAAGTGACTGTCCCCTTATCTCTAGCTGCTTCTAGAATCCTCTCCTTCATTTTAATCTTGGCTAATGTAATTACAATGTGCCTTGGTGTGTTCCTCCTTGGGTCCAACTTCTTTGGGACTCTCTGAGCTTCCTGGACTTCCTGGAAGTCTATTTCCTTCGCCAGATTGGGAATGTTCTCCTTTATTTTTTGTTCAAATAAGTTTTCCACTTGTTGCTCTTTGTCTTCCCCTTCTGATACCCCTATAATTGGGATGTTGGGACGTTTCAAGATGTCCTGGATGTTCCTAAACTTCTCATTTTTTTTGAATTTTTGTTTCTCCCTTCTTTTCTGTTTGATTGTTTATTTCTTCCTTCTGGTCCACTCCACTGATTTGAGTCCCAGTTTTCTTCTTATCACTATTCCCTGTGCAGTTTCCTTCATTTCACTTATTGTAGCCTTCATTTGCTCATCTAATTTGCAACCAAACTCAGCCAATTCTGTGAGCATCCTGATCACCAGTGCTTTGAACAGTGCATCTGATAGGTTGGCTACCTCTTGGTCACTTAAAAATATTGATCTGGTGGTTTCATTTGGTCTTTCGTTTGAGCCATTTTTTTTTCCTTTTTTGGTCTGGTCGAACCTGTTACGTATGAAGGGCAGAGCCTTAGGTGTTCACCAGGACAGGGCAACCCAGTCCCAGAGTTGTGAAGCTGTATGTGGGGGCAGGGTCAGAGAGGGAACAATGGTGCTTGCTCCGCTCTCTCTCAGATTTCAGTCCACTCTGTGAGGCTGGGAGTCTCTCCTGACACTTCAACCCCCACACATGTTTTCAATCGGTGCTTTTAGGCTTTATCTCTTGGCACTTGGGCCCTGGGATGCGCAGTCTGTCTCACTGCCCATTTTCGACTGGTTTATCTACATGCAAATGTGTAACCGTGGTCAGCCACCTTGTGCGCCTTGCTGGGTCTGCTAGTTGCCTCCCTGCGCTCAGTAACCGCTGCCTGTGCACCCGGGACCACCAGCTACTGCTTCTTCCCTCCTCAATCCCTCTCCGCCAGCCTCTAACTCCTCCCCTCTTACCGGTCTAGGTGAATCGTTGTCGGACTGCCATACAATTCAATTTTCTATCCGTTCTGTTGTTTTTTTGTTTCTAAATTTCTGTTGTCCTTAATTTTGGTTGTGAGAGGAGGTACAGTGTGTCCACCTATGCCTCTGTCTTGGCCAGAAGTCAAGGTTAACTTCTAAACCTTGTAAAATATGTTTCAGAGAGTTGCATAGAGGCACAAAACATATTTATTGTGAGAAATAGTATTAGTTTGAAAAATCTCCCTGCTATTATTCACTTAATGTATAAATGACCTCTCTAGAGTTTTCTTTTCCATTTCTTTTCTTTTTAAAAAACGTTTTTTGTTGTTGGAAATGGAGATGAGTACAGTTGTCTCTATTTCCCCCCACTACTTTCCCCCACCCCAGCCATCCTCACCTCCCACCCCTGATCCCACCCTCCTTGGTTTTGTCTATGTGTCCTTTATAGATGTTCCTGACACCCTGCCCCCATTACCTACTGTCAGTTTGTTCTTAATTTCAATGTCTCTGGCTATATTTTGCTTGCTTGTTTGTTTTGTTGGTTAGGTTCCACTTATAGGTGAGATCATATGATATTTGTCTTTTACCACCTGGCTTATTTCGCTTAGCATAATGTTCTCCAGTTCTATCCATGCTGTCGCAGAGTGTAGGAGTTCCTTCTTTCTGCAGTGTAGTATTACATCGTGTAAATGTACCATAGTTTTTTGATCAACTCATTTACTGATGGGCACTTAGGTTGCTTCCAGCACTTGGCTATCGTAAATTGTGCTGCTATGAACATTGGAGTACATAGGTTCTTTTGAATTGGTGTTTCAGGCTTCTTAGGGTATAATCCTAGCAGTGGAATTGCCAGGTCAAAAGGCAGTTCCATTTTCAGTTTTCTGAGGAAATTCCATGCTGTTTTCCACAGTGGCTGCACCAGTCTGCATTTCCACCAAGAGTGCACTAGGGTTCCCTTCCATTTCTTTTATTCATTCCCAACACACAGTGAAACCTCTGGGGATAGAAAACAGTTTGGCAGTTAAGTCTTTTTCCCTCTGAGGTTCCTGGGTTTAGCATAAAGGTGGCTTTAGCTATTTCTAATTCAAATATCAAGGTGAAGTGTACTCCACAGAACAAGAAGCAAAGCACAGCTTAAAGCTTTAAACCAAAGAGGGGAGATGAAGGCTGTCCAAACTTCTAGTATAGATGGCAGGGAGGAGTATGTGTCTGAGGCAGACAAAGAACTGACCACTAGGTGGGGTGTCCAAGTGGCAGGGCCACATTCTAGGTCAATTCTTCAGGGTTGGTATCCCTCCCTCTTCACTGCTCTCACCCACTAATTCATGGAAGACCTTGGCACCTGACCCAGGCTTTACTCTGCTGCAGTAATCATTGAAGTGTGGTCCTTAGACCACCAGTCTCAGCCTCACCTGGTAACTTGTTAGAAATGCGAATTCTTGAGCTGCCAAGACCAACAAAATGAGAAATTTCTGGGGCCCAGAAATCTGTGTTGTAACAAGCCTTCCAACTGATCCTGATCCATACTAAGGTTTGAGAACCACTAGGCTACTGCACTCCTACAACTTGGGTGACTTCAATATTCACCTCAGTGACCCATCTAGCATTCTGGCCTCTCCGCTCCTTGACCTTCTCAATTCTAATGACTCTCCCTTCCTCTTCAGCCACCCACTCCCATGTCCCAATCCCATCAAACTCAAAATGTATTCATCTCTGAAGTCTGAAAACATCCTACACACACATCACAGTCTCTATCTCTGTACTCTCTGTGCTTTCCTCAAATGGTGGCAAATTCTCTGGTAACTCCACATAGACAGGGAGAGCCCAGCCCTATATTCTGATGAGTCCAAAACTTTTCTCCCAAATCTTTCTTCCAAGCTTCTGAGTTGTGCATACAATGCCAAATGCAAACTCCATCTGGATATCCCACTGGTATCTCATAGCAAGAGGTCCAAAATTAACTCCCTATCTTTCCCCAAAACTTTTCCTTTGTTGCACTCCCTATCTCAGGAGCACAGGGCCACAGATGAGTTTTTAAGGTGACTTGGGTGTCATTTTTGACATCTTCCTCTCCTTCACCCTTTGCAACCAAGAAATCACCCAAATTCTACCAATTTTACCTCCTGGGGGTCATATGTAAGTTATTAACTTGTTCTTCAACAGATATTGAGGTCTATAAAGCCTTCACCAGACCAGGAATTCTGTGTGTGATTTATTTCTCAAATATTTTCTCTCCTAATAGTCTATCACCAGTGCCTTTGTTTAAATGGTTCTCAATCTCGACTTCATATTAGAATGATCCACAGATTTTGTTTATTTACCTTTAGAGAGAGGAGAATGGAGGGAGAAAGAAAGGATGTGCAAGAAATACATCAATCAGTTGTCTCTCACACACTCCTAATTGGGGACGTGGCCTGCAACCCAGGCCTATGCCTGGATTGGGAACTGAACCAGCAACCGTTTGGTTCACAGACTGGCATTCAGTCCACTGAGCCACACCAGCCAGGGTGGAATCATCTAGGAAGCTTCCAAAATTACACAGCCTTGGCCCACTACCTAAATAATCTAATTTAACCAGACTCAACTGGCGCTCCGGAACAGGAGTTTGTTTTTATTTTTTAAGACTTTTAACTTTTTTTAAGGAAATGTTAGAATCACAGCAAAATTGAGAAGTACAGAGGTTTCCAAAATACCTCTTGCCTCCACACATGCATAGCCTCTCCCATTATCAAAATCCCATACCATATGATCAAAGTGGTACATTCGTTACAATTGATGCACCTAAACTGATACATCATAATCAATCACCTAGAGCCCATAGTTTACATTAGAAAGATAATCTTGGTAACAAAAGGATCATTGAGTTAGAGGTTTAAAACTGGAGACAGCTTTCAAACACTTGGAAAGTTGCTCAACATCATTAGTCATTAGGGAAATGTAAATTAAAACAAAAATTATCTTTTTAACTATATTACGCTCTTTTTTAATATTTTTAAAAGATTTTATTTATCTATCTTTAGAGGGGAAGGGTAGGAGAGAGGGAGAGGGAGAGAAATATCAGTGTATGGTTGCCTCTCATGCATCCCCTGCTGTGAACTGGCCTGCAACCCAGGCATGTGCCCTGACTAGGAATCAAACCAGTGACCCTTCAGTTCCCAGGCCAGCAGTCAATCCACTGAGCCACACCAACCAGGGCAGAAAACTTTCTTTCAATCGCAGGAGCATGTAACAGTTGAAAAACAAAACATTTTTAAAAGGAGTAACATAGTACTCGTTAAGAGCATGGACTGGAGCAAGCCAATCTGTCTGGGTTTTACTCCCAGTTCATACTTACTACCTGTATTATCTTGGAAAAATTATGTGACATTTCTGTGTCTCAGCTTCTTTATTTATAATATTTCTATGAAAATTCTACTTATCTCATAAAGTTCTAGTGATATTAAGTTACTAATATATTTAAAGCTCTTAAAAAGGACTTGGCAGGGTATAAGTGTTTATTATTACAAAATCCTCCTGCCAATCCTGCAAGCTAGATATTATTATTCCTATTTTACAGGTGAGGAAACTGAAGTTTAGGGAGAGAAGTGACTTGCTCCAGGTTATAGAGTTAACTTGGCTCCCAGGTTTGACTAATCCAGATCTCATACTTGGTATGCACATATTTTTCTTTGTCTTTAATCCTTCTGTTACTTTCTGTCAGGGTGGGGTGAGAGAAAGAAAGATATGGCAGCTAGTTTGGAACAGTCACACCAATCAGACTATTGGGGCCTTGCCTCTAGGATACCCTTCTGTAGAGGGTCATCTCTCCATGTGCTACAAATGTCCATCTGCCATGGACAGTGTGTGTGTACAAATTCCACTTATCCAGGCATCCTTCCTTGTCATCTACTATTCACCAGTGTCACAGCCCTTTCCTAGGAAGTCATATGCATGTAAATAATTTATTCTTCAACAAATATTAAATGAGGTTTGGCTAAGCCCATATACTTTTTAAAAATATTTTATTTATTTATTTTTAGATAGAAATAAGGCAAATTTATTTTTAGATAAAAATAAATAAAGGGGGAGGGAGAAAGAGAGGGAGAGAAACTTCAATGTGCAAGAAAGACATCAATCAGTTGCCTCTTGCTTGCCCCCAACTGGGGACCTGGCCCACAACCCAGGTATGTGCCCTGACTAGGAATCGAACCAGTGACCTTGTGGTTTGCAGGCCAGCACTCAATCCACTGAGCCACACCATCCAGGGCCAAAGCCCTTATTCTTAATTTAAAACTTTTTTAAATTACAGCTTATACTCAATATTATTTTGAGTTAGTTTCAGGTGTAACAAAGCCCTTCTTAATCCTGGAATTCTACAGGTGGCAAATTCCTTGACCAATGATAACTCTTCTCAGCGATCTTTCTACTGGACCACGTGCCTCTTTTTTGTGTCATGCCATATGCTGGACACTGAGGATACAGAAATAAATAAGACATAGCCTTTGCCCTCAAAGTGTTCAAGTCTTGTAGGGAGAAAAGACAGACAACAGCAAAACAATGTGATCAGTACTTTTTAAAGATTTTTTGTTTATTTTTAGAGAAAGGGGAAGGCAGAGAGAAAGAAAGTGAGAGCAACATCGATGTACAAGAGAAGCATTAGTTGCTTGCCTCTTGCATGTGCCCCAACTGGGGACCTGGCCCGCAACCCAGGCATGTGCCCTGATTGAGAATCGAACAAGCGATCTTTGCCTTTGCGGGATGATGCCCAACCCAATGAGCCACACCAGTCAGGGATAACCCGTACTTTTATAAAAAGAAGCATAGCACCTACCAGAGCACAGAGGAGGCATCCAGCCCAGAGAGGGTTCCTAGAAGAGGTACTACTTGACCTGGCTCTGAAACACAAATAAGAATTACCTAAATTAAGAGGGAAGGAAAGAGTATTCTAGATAGAGGGAACAATATGTGTGAAGGCATGAAACCAGGCTCTACAAACAGTTTTGGATGAGGCATGAAGAGTATGTGGAGGAGTGGAAGAGACAGCTGGAGAGGCAGGTGGGGGCAGGTTATAGCACAGCAAAGGTAGGGAACTTATACCTCATCTTTAATACTATATGACATTTGGTCACAACTGTCTCCCTGCACCACTGCTTCTTATTAATGGTCATCATTTGGTTATGAAGAAGCCCAGATTAATTTACCCATTCATTTATTCACTCATCAACATGTACTGAGCACCTACTTGTATCAGTTCTTATGTAGGGACTGGAAGCCTCAGGGTCACGATTTGAAATCTTGTGAGCTTTTTAGAAGACACTCAATCTCAGCCCAGACTTGAGATGATTGACCCTGAAATCAGATTCTTTCATTACCTATGGTGTTGCTGCCTGTTGTGTCAGCTGGACATTCCTGAGCATGCTGCAGTGAAGCAGTGTGGGGGCACATTACAGGAATGACTACAATCGCAACAGCTAAGCCAGTCAGCCTGAGTGGTGCAGGACTACCTCCTATGCCCAAGCACAGGGAGAGAATATGAAGTCCCTGCTCTCTGGGAATTCACAGTCTCAAAATGCAGAAAGTTATACCTGGAAGACACCTTAGAAATCCTTAGTCACATGAGATAAATTGAGCTCTTGCAAAGTGCTTGGCTGTGTAGGAACCCGAGATATGATTTCCGCCCTTAAGGAGTGCACAGTCTGGTGAAATAGGTATTGTAAAAACAGGCAATCACAGAACTTCAAGAGGTGGAGGAAATTTCAGCTGGCTAACCACAGCCCACTGCCAACCAGTAAAAGTTAGGAAACTACCCTAAACAAAGACTGGGGGTGTCATGTCTGAGCTGGTATCAAGGGTGTCACAGTCTGAGCTGAGGTTAGAGAGAAGTGGGAAGGACAGTCCACACAGAGAAAATAGCTTGAGGAGTTCAGAGAAAAGGAGAGTCAGAGGGATTGGCTTGTCTCATACAGGTGGAGAAAGCATTCAATATCAAGTGCAGTGGTAAACAGGGGCCAGGTGAGCTAAATGGTAAGCAGGGGTCATCGCTGAGCTAAGGATGTGGGCAATATAGAGCCAATGGCTTCCAACATGGGGACGACAGAGTTAGATCTGCCTTTTAGAAAAACAAGTCCCTTTCATTGCTGAGCTCCAGTGTTCTCATCTGTAAAATGAGGGAGTTGAAGAGGATCTTTAAAACATTTTCAGTGAATGTGTTCTGTGAGTCTGATTTAAAGCAGTACTTCTCAAACTTTGTTGTGCCTCTGAATCTGCAAGGATCTTGTTAAAATGTAGATTCTGCTTTAGTAGGCCTGGGTGGGACCCTAGAGTCTGCATTTCTATCAAGATTTCAAATGATGCTGATGTTGCAGGCCACACTTTCAGTACAAAGGATTTAGAGTTGTTTCCAACCTGTAAATTCTGTAAGTCATAGATTATTTGCTTAGAAGCAGTATTTTAATTTTTACAGTGTTTGAAGATTTATGAAAAGGTCTACCTACATGATCCCCTTTTACTGCTTTCAGTAATTCTTCCTGAGAGGAATTATTTAGTGGTGGTATGAAGCATCCTTAAAAGTTAGGTATTAAATTTGGTCCGTCTCCTCCCAGCATCGTGGTGGGCTAGTGATTATGAGTTCAATGTTACAGGAGACTGGGGGTCTGAAAAGAAAATGGACTTAGCCAAGGCCAAATACTATAGAGCTAGAACAGGAATTAGAATGGAAGCTTTCTGACCCCTATTCCACTGCTGTTTCCAGCATATATCTGTGCTCCTTCAGGCATCCATTCACTGAACACGGATTTATCATGCACCAACTACATTTCAGACCCATCGCAAGGCACGAATGTGGAGAAAGTTTCCTTTCAGTGCTGGAAAGGGTGAAATAGACCAACATAGGGGGAGAGGAAGGCTTATTGGGGAGTGTGGCTTATTGTTGAGATGTCAGTTCTAAAGATGGATTATAAAGTAAACCCAGTCAGTATTAATTTCTGACTTTTGCACATACATTTATCAAATATTTACTGTACCCTAATCTGCACCAGGCCCTGTGTTAGATTCAGGTGACATGAGCATGAGTCAGACAAGTCTCAGAGAGCTCACAGCTTCATTGAACATGGCATTTCACTGTTTACAAGTCCTGTCCCCATCATGAATAACTGCTGCCAGTTGCTGAGTGCTCAATATATGCCAGTGTTGTACTAAGCTTTATATATCATTATCATAATTATTTTAATGAATCCTCAAAAATCCCATTAGAACAAATACTAATTGAAGGCAAAGGTTTTTGTTATTTTGTTAATTGATGTATCCCTAGAACCTAGAATAGTGCCTGTCATGTACTAGGCCCCTAAAAAAAATGTTGAATGAATAAACAATCGTTGTGAAGGTACAACTATTACCCCCATTTCATGAATGAGTAAAATAAGGAGCAAGTAGGTAAAACGCTTTGCCTTGGGCTTCCCAAATAGTAAAAGTCAGAACTAAGACACTTTTAGAAGAACCCAGAATTGTCTGATTCCAAATCCAGTGGGCTTCACCCAGTGCATACCAGTGATTTGCAAACTTTAGCATGTGTCTCAGTCACCTAGAAAGTTCGTTTATACACAGATTGCTGAGCCCCAGAGCTTCGGTTTGTGATTTGTGGTGGGGCCAGAGAACATTCATTTCTAACAAACTTTCAGGTATTCTGATTCTGCTGGCTGAGGGACCACACTTTGAAACCACTGCTCTATACCAAACTGCCTCCCAGTTTCTTACCTATTTCTATCAGGTAAATAGAGATTAATATCCCATAGAGAATGAGGACAATAAGGCCAGAAAAATAACACAACTTGTTCTAGATCCCATAGGCAGCAAGAATCTCATACAGAAAGTATGAGATTCCTAGGTTAGTGTGGTTCCAAAGTCCTTATTATTCTTGATGAACCTTGCTGCCTCAGGTAATGATACATGGGCAAGGGACACAGAGGAAGTGAGAGACAAAAAAGAGGGAGGGTGTTTGTCAGGAGGAGGTGAAGATAAAGTTGGAAAGGTTACCATCCAACTTCTTGTCCTGAGGGAACAGTCTGTGGCTTCCATGGATCTCTCACTAACTTTCTGTGTGCCCTGGGTCAAGCCTCTTCCTCTCTCTGGACCTCAGTCCTCTTCTCTGTGAAGCAGAGGCCTTTCCAGCTCAAAGCACAGCCTGGGAGCCTCAAAGACAGGCAGGAACATAGAGGTTGCATTGAATCCTGTATCTGATAGCTTTGCCCTGGCTGGAAGCCATGCAGGTCATGTGGGGACTACGTGATGTGCAACTGTGCTGCTGGAACGGGAGTCTGAGCAGAACTGGCACCTGTCGTGGCCTTTCCCTGTTTCCATGGGAAGAAGGATACAGTGAGGCAGGGCTGGAGGCTAAGCAGGCTTGGGTTAGGGGATTCACCACAGCAAGAAGGGCAGGGCACCTCTATGACTGACAAACCCAATGCTGAGCGTTCCCAGGGTACCTGCAGAGGAGGAAAAACTGGTGCCTCCAGGAAAACCCTGGGAAAGCCCAAACATCCTGAGCCTTTGGCCACCTTCAGCTGCATGAGCCTGCACCAGCCACTAAGAGCCCGTTGCTCAGTTTAGACACAAGTACCAATCTCAGGTCTTTAAAGTGACATCACAGCAAATGTGATTGGTCTTGTTTTTTCCCCACTGGGCAAATCCTGTCTGCTCTCGGATATGTAAACTTTGGGGGAGGCTTGCTGGGCTATGTGACCTTTAAGAAATCACTTTACTTCTCTGAACCTTGTTTATAAGATGGAGATACTAATACCTGAAATGACCCATAGGACCGTGAACATGTCTGGAGAAGACATCGTGTCTTTAAAAAACACTTACAAAAGTAATATATGATTACTACAAAAATAAAGATAGCCCTGACTGGTGTGTCTCAGTGGATTGAGTGCTGGCCTTTTGGAAAAAAATCAAAAGACAAGTGTCGTTGAGGCTATGCAGAAATTGGAATCCTTGCACCCTGTTGACAGGAATGCAAAATGGTACAGCTGTGGAAAATAGTATGGATGTTCCTCAAAAAATTAAAAATAGAGTTAACATATCATCCACCAGTGGCACTTCTGGACATTTATCCAAAAGAATTGAAATCAGCATCGTGAAGAGATATTAGCATCCACACATTCACTGCAGCACTATTCACAGGAATCAAGATGTGGAGCAACCTAAATGTCCACTGACAGGTGAATGGGTACAGAAAATGTGGTATACATGCATACACTGGAACACTATTCAGCCTCAAAAAAGAAGCAAATTCTACAGTTGGCACAACTCAGATGAACCTTGATGAAATTATTCTAAGTGAAATGAGCTTATCACAGAATGACAAATACTGCATAATTCCATTTATATGAGGTATCTAAAATAGTCAATTCCATAGACTCAGAGAATGGAATGGTGGTTGCTGGGCCTGGGTCAGGCAGAGGAAATGGGGATTTACTAATCAATGGCATAAGTTTCAGTTAAGCAAGATCAGTAAATTCTAGAAATCTGTACAATAAACTCTAGGAGTGTATAACACTGTACATTGTACCTATATTCAACAATAATATATTGTACACTTAAAAATCTGTTATCAGGATAGACATGTTAAGTGATCTCACTAAAATAAAATAAATCAAACAAACAAAAATTCAAAAGGTGCCCTGCCTTGTGTAGCTCAGTGGATTGAGCGCAGGCCTGTGAACCAAAAGAACAGCAGTTCAATTCCCCATTAGGGTACATGCCTGGGTTGCTGGCCAGGGCTCCAGTAGGTGGTGCATGAGAGGCAACCACACATTGATGTTTCTCTCCTTCTCTTTCTCCCTTCCCCTCTCTAAAAAATAAATAAATAAAATCTTTTTCAAAAAATGCAAAGCAGCTACAGCATTTTGCATTCTAACCAGAAATATATAAGGGTTCCAGTTTTTTTACATCCTGAGCAACACTTGGTATTGTTTGTTGTTGATTATAGCCATTCTAGTAGCTGTGTACTGGTATGTCATTGTGGAAACATATTTGTGTTTTACCATGCTGGGTGTATTTTTGTGTGCTTGTTGCCCATTCATACATCTTCTTTGGTAAAATGTCTACTCAAATGCTTTGCCCGTTTTTTAAACGTTGTCTTTTTATTGTTGAGTTGTAGGAGTTCTCTACATACAAGCCCACTGTGAGAGGGATAGTTTGCAAACATTTTCTTCCACCGCCCCCCAAATATATATACACATTTTATTTTATTTTATTTTATTTTTTAAAGATTTTATTTATTTTATTTTTAGAGAGAGGGGAAAGGAAGGAGAAAGAGAGGGTGAGAAACATCAATGTGTGATTGCCTCTCACGCACCCCCTACCGGGACCTGGCCTGCAACCCAGGCATGTGCCCTGATTGGTAATCAAACTGGCAACCCTTTGCTTTAGAGGCCCATGCTCAATCTACTGAGCTACACCGGTCAGGATATATACGTACATTTTAAATGTTAATAAATATTACCAAATTGCTCACCAAAGAGGAAGCATCAACATATATTCCCACCAACAGTGTATGAGAATGCTGGTTTCTCAGCATCTTTATGAACATGGGATGCCAATCTTTGTTAACCTACAAAACGAAAAATGACGTCACATTGTTTCCCATTTGCCTTCCTTTTATCATTGGGGGAGCATCCCATCTTGTTTATTTACCAGTGCTTTTCCTCTTCTAAGGAAAAGCATGTTCCTTTTGAAACTTTGCATTTTTCAATTTTGCATCCGTTAAGCCCTCATCATTATTTAGCATCTAGGAAGTGTTTATTGAATGAATGTAGAGTAATGCTGTGAAGAATAAATGAGATAAAGTACTAAAGTACTAATTAGAGATCAATTAATATTAGTTGAATCTATGTCTGGAGTCAGGAGGTGAGTGCTGTAATGCTCTTGACTTCTTCCCCTTCAGGATCTGGGTTGGGCTGCTGAACTCTAAGATTCCAAGAGGCCTGGTTTCTCTGGAGCTTCTCATTGTGTGTTTTTGGGCAAATAACTCCTTTCACTCTCCATTTCCTGCAACAGTCTGAAAAGTGTATATAAGCTGCATCATGCTTATCAAAAAGGGTTATTAGACTGAAAACATGATATTAATTTACAATAAGTATATATATATTCATGTATTTCTTGAATAAAAAATAAGTTTAAAAAGTAAATAAGAAAATTTATAAGAATAGGTAAAATCAACCTACACAATAAGGCCAGGACTAAGAAAAGATGCTGGCTGTCTTTGTAATGACCTTAAATTTCCTTTCAAATATGTGATTTCCTACTTGGCCCAGCTTCTCTTCCATTTTTTCCTCAACTCTCTGTCTCCCTCTACTGCTCAGGTATTCTCATTTCAGTGTATTTCAATTTAGCAAATAGGATTAATGGAAATAATATTTGCAGCCTGTCCCTGACCTTAGTTACCTATATCACCCTCACCAAAACTTGCTCTGTTCTTGGCTGTGACCAGCACAGGGGACATAGAGCTCACAGTCTGGTGGGGGACACAGATTTTCAAGCATTATAACCAGTATGAGTATGACAAGAAGTCATTTGAGCCAGGCACTCTGCTAAGCACATCACATACATAAACTTTTAGTCCTACTGACAGCCATACAAGGGATCTCATGTACAGAAAAGGAATCAGGGTCACAAATATGACTGGTTCAAGGTCACAATTTAGTAAACATGGAACATGGATTTTAACTACAATCTGTCTGCCCTCCAAAGCCAGTCCTTTCGTACTACAACAGAATAATCCAAGTGGTGTGAAACACTTAAGTGGGAGCATCAAAATCTACTTTAGGGGTGTGTAGTTGTTGTGCCTGGGAAGATTTTACAGGGGAGAGAATCTCTGATTTGGGCAGAGAAGGGTGGTCCACACATCAAGAGCAGCAAACCTGGGACTTATTCAGTGAATAGAAGGTCAGGTGGGGTGTTAGGGAACAGAGGCAGGAAATGAGGCTAGAATCAGATTGTACATGGCCTCAAAGGCCAGGCTAAGGAAAGTGGGCTCAAAATCCAAGGTCAGGGCTTCCCTACCTGGGGCATGTATACTGAATGACCTCCCAATGTGGTCAAGGTATGAGAAAATACAGGTGAATGTGTCATATCACCTGGAATTTCAATTTTACTCAAAGGCTTGGGGGAAAAAGCAATCTTCTGTTTTTCTGTGAAAGATGTATTATAGAGCCCTGGCTGGTGTGGCTCAGCTGGTTGGAGTGTCTCCCATTAACTCAAAGGCAGTGAGTTTGATTCTTGGTCAGGGCATATGCCTAGGTTGCAGGTTCAGTCTTGGTTGGGGCGTGTGCCAGAGTCAACCAGTCAATGTTTCTCTCTCACACTAATGTTTCTCTCTTCCTCTCTCTCTGGAATAAAAAAATGTATACATATTGTGAAATTGGATGTAATATCATGGGTTTTCAAATTAAATCTGAGATTTCAAAGACATTTCCCAGTTGCAGTAAGCTGTTTCCCAATGAGGAAGTGTTTGGAAGCCCACACTCTCTGATGCCCTTAGGGATAGACATTTGGGAAGCATTGTTGTAGGTGCTGGAGGGGGAATGGGAAACCGTGGATTGAACTCCACAAGAGGGCTCTAGACTAGCGCTGGCTAGGGCTCAAAGATTAATGGGAACTGTGTTTGGAGAGCTTTTAGTCTAGGCTTTATGACGCTCGTTATTCTGAGCAGGAGAACAAATTAAAAACCAGGTGAAGTTCCTTTCCTCTCCCCTATCTCCTTGACACATCCCTCTTGTAACTCAACCATTCTTTTATTAAAAAAAATTTACTGCACAACTCTCTCACTTCCTGTGTGATCTTGAACAAGTTACTTAACCTTTGTGTACCTCCGTTTCCTCATCTGCAGAGTGGGAATATAATAATACCTACACCATAGCATCACCAGGAGTGTCATAGTGAGAATTAAATGGGAATTTGCATAGTGCTCTTAGAATAGAATGTGGAAAAAAGTTCAGCCCTGTTTAAACATTAGCTATTATAACAATATTATTTGTACAACCTCTACAGCTACCGTGTTCCAGTCATTACCTCGCACAGCCATCATTTCTTAGGTAATTCATGTTGGGAGCAGGGGTTGGGTCTGGCAGGAATACAGAAATGAATCAGACTTCTCCTTGCAGTTGTACAAACTTATAAGTATCTGGCACATAGGAAGTGCCCAAATTGCTTGTTGAATAAATAAATGTCTTCCTACTAAACTGCAAGCTCTTTAAAGGCAGGGACCATCCTTCTAGTTGTGAATTACTAGAAGGAAGCACTTGGTGAGGCACACAGTGGGCACTTAGAGAGTTGAAGGGATGAAAGACTACAGGCAGAAAAATCATTTAAGACCACAAAGCTGGCACAGATAAAGTGCTGCAGAAAGGCTGCCATCAGTTTTTGAAATGGGCAGAACAGAGGAAAAGATGTGACCGACGAGGCTTTAACAGCGTGAGGACTAGTGGAAAACCCAGGCTCGCGGAAACGACTCTCCTAGAGCGGCTGGTGAGTGCTGACCTCCGAGGCTCCCCGGCCCAGGCTCCGCCCCCTCGCCGGCTCACATGACTATGGGCGGGACTCCGGCGGGGAGTCGGTAGGAGAGACTGGGTAATCCGGTCTGGGAGAGCAAGAACCATGGCTGGCGTGGTGGACTTCCAAGACGAGGAACAGGTGAAGTTGTTTCTGGAGAATCTGAAGGTGGAGTGCAACTATCAGTGCTACCAAGAGAAGGACCCGGATGGTGAGCTCCCCCGGGCGCCCTGGGAGCATGTGGGAGATCTTGGAGGAGGGCGCGGGGGGCCGGACGGGTCACGAGAGCGACCTCTGAGGAACTCTGGAAATGGTCATGGGCCGGGGACACTGCCGGACGGAGTCTGTGGGACACAGACGACCTTATGTGTGTTAGGGAGAGTTGGGTTTCCACGAGGTCTCTCTGGACTCGCGGTGGGGGAATGCTCTGCGGGTTTCAGCCTGGAGGATGGGCGGGAAGGAGAAATGCCTGGGTACCTAGGGGAGAGGGACGAGGGGATACATCAGAGAACAGATAAAATTTCCTGTCCTCTTGGAGCTTACATTCCAGCGAGGTGAATTGGGCAATAAACATAAGGAAATAAGTGAAATAATGTGTTAGGAAATAGTAAGAGCAGCCATGGCTGGTGTGGCCCAGTTGGTTGGAGTGTGGTGTCCCCTGCACCAGAGGGTTGGGAGTTTGACTCCAGGTCAGGGCACCTACCTAGGTTGAGGGTTCGTTCCCCCAGCCCTCCCCGTCAGGGGCATATGGGAGGTAACCAGTCTCTGTTTCTCACATTTATATTTCTGTTTCTCAGTGTCTCTTCATCTCTCTCCTCCCTCCCTCCTCTCTCTCAAAAAAAAAAAAAAAATATATATATATATATATATATATACACACACACACACACATTTAAAAAAAAGAAAAGTGCAATAGGAAAAAGAACTGACTGAGAAGTGTCAGGAGTTCAGGAGGTCAATTTTATTTTATTTTTCAAAGATTTATTTATTTGAGAGGGAGAAAGCAGGAGAGATACATGGATTGCCTCTTTCATGCTCCTTACTGGGGACCTGGCCCCGCAATCCAGGCGTGTGCCCTGACTGGGAATCCAACCAGCGACCTTTGGGGTCACAGGTATGCAGGATGGCTCTCAATCCACTGAGCCACTCCAGCCAGGGCAGGAGGGAATTTTAAATAGAGTGGTCAGGGGGAATCATTGAGAAAATGGCATTTGAACAAAGTCTTGAATAAAGTAGGGGAGATCCATGCTAGGTGGAAGTGACAGCTTTCCTGGATGAATGTAAGAAGGTACCAAGAGAAGGACCCGGATGGTGAGTGCCCCCGTCACCCCCCCTCCCCCACCGCCCCGCCAGGCACCCTGGGAGTACACGGGAGATCATGGAGGAGAGGGCCAGGGGCCAGACGGGTCGCATGCGCGATCTCGCATGCGCGATCTCTGAGGGACTCTGGAAACGGTCACGGTCTGGGGACACGGCTGGACGGAGTCTGTGGGACACAAACGACCTTGTGTGTGTTAGGGAGAGTTGAGTTTCTACGAGGTCTCTCCAGGCGAGGTCTCTCCAGGCTCATGGTGAAGGAATGCTCCACGGGTTTCAGCCCGGAGGCTGGGCGGGGAGGAGAAATGTAGGAAGGTACATTCATTCACCCAGGAAAGGACTTGAGACATGAATACCATGTGTGCTCTGGGAACATTGAGTTGACTTGAGAGTGGGGTGGATGTTGTGTCCAGAAGGCGCCTCCCAGAGCAGTCAGTTTTTCCTACTTTACAAAGGAAAAAATTGGCACTGGTATGCCTAATAATAGCTTGCAGCCTAGTTTCCAGAGCATGATATAGCTACATTTTGATGCTAACCAACTACTCAGAGTTGCTCTGCAGCATGATAGCTTAAAAAGAACCCAGGGTTGCTCTTTGAGGGCTGGTCCATGTCCTGAGTGTAGAAAGAATTCACAGGAGTTGGAGTCACTGAGGAGCAGGAAGGTTGGGATAGATTTCTAGGGTTGGTCAGAAGGAACAGGCCGTCCCTGGTAACCCAGTCTGTTAACCATTTCCCCAGGGTGCACAACAAAATGTTATAATCCTGTTTTATTTCAGTCATGACTTTTATTACTTTTTGTTTTTTATCAACAGTTACTTTATTTTTTAAATATATTTTATTGATTATGCTATTACAGTTTACCCAATTTTCCCCCCTTATCCCCCCTCCGCTCTACACCCCCCAATATTAGCCCCAGTATTACTGTAATATTGGCCCCTCCAGTATTACCCCCATCAGAGTTCATGTGCATGGGTTGTACATCTAAGTTCTTTTGAGTTCTCTTTTTCCTATACCATTTTTGATCGCTCCCCATCTATTTTATACCTACCAATTATGCTTCTTCTTCACTGTACCTTCCCCCGCATTCCTTCATTTTTTGACCAACCTCAATCAGTTCTGTGAGCATTTTGATTACCAGGGCTTTGAACTCCCCATCAGATAGGTTGGCTATCTCCTCATCACTTAGCTCTCTTTCTGAGGTTTTGCTCTGTTCTTTCATTTGGGCCATATTTGTTTGTCTGGGGGGCCCTGATAAGTTGTAAGGGGGCATGCAGAGCAACCCTCCTTGCTGCCCTGCAGTGCTGCCTGTGGGGGAGGGGCCAGAGAGGGAACAATGCAGCTCACCTGCTTGGCTCTAGCGCACTTTCTCATGTGAGACTGGGAGTTTCTCCCACCGTGGCAATCGCTGTAGTCCACAGTCAGCTCTGAGCCTCAGTTTCCCATTCAGCCAGCCCCACCCACCCAGTCCCCAGCCTGGCCTGGGTTTCACTCCGCTGGCCCCGCCCATGCAGTTCTTGCCTTGTATTCTTACTGGTCTAGTTGTTCTGGTTGACTGTTTCTTTAATTCCTCAGTTTTCGGAGTCCCATGCAGTTTGATTTTCTGGCACTTCTGGTTGTTTATTGATTTTAGATTGGTTGTTATCCTCCTTTTGGTTGTGCAAGGAAGCAAAGGGTTTCTACCTACACCTCCACTTAGCCGGAACTCCATTTATTACTTTTTGAATACAACTTGTTCACCCATGTACTTAATTATTGTGCTTATTCCTCTCGAATGTAATTTTTAGGAGGACAAGTGACTGTATTCCCAGCTTCTGGTACATAAATGAACATAGATGCTCCAATATAGTGGAGTGAAAATGAATGAGAGATAAGTGTTACTGGGAATGAAGAGGAGACAGAGGGGAGACAGAGAGGCTTGCTGGGGCCAGAGACTGCCAAGTAGAGAGAGTACTATTTCCAGCTCCTTTGGTAGCTGCTGTTCCTGCTGTTCTCAGGCTTCATGTTCCCAGCCTGGCTGAGGAGTAGTAAGATGCAGTCATGGAAGCACCCCTTTCTTGCTGCTACAAAGACTAGCTCATGGACCCTTTTGGTTTTCTGTGTTTGTATACTGAACTTCCTAAGAAGTTCCAAAGCCAGCGGAGTTTCAAAGACACTGCATCTTTGTGCTGGCCTGGCTGACAGGGAGCAGAAGAGCTGGTGTGAGGAGGAGTCCGTGCAGGAGCCAAGGTCTCCCCAGGCCTTATATTACTCAGTCCATGCCTAAGAGCAGAAAATGCCATTTGTAGGAATGGCTGAACACCACCTACATTCCTTGTCACAACTCAGGAGAATGGAGGCTGATCCTAAATGAAAGACACATCTGGCCAATCACCTGGACCCTCTCCACTGCTAGGCAGTGGCCCCAGACATGAAGAACAGCTGTTGTCCTCTTTTCACAGGTTGTTATCGGCTGGTGGATTATTTGGAAGGGATCCAGAAGAATTTTGATGAGGCTGCCAAGGTCTTGAAGTTCAACTGTGAAGAGAATAAACACAGTGATAGCTGCTACAAACTGGGGGGCTATTATGTGACTGGGAAAGGTAAGGAGGGCCTCCTTTCTTTGGTCCTTGTCATTGATATCAGTGCTGACCTCATACTGAGCCTTCTTTGCAGAAGGGTCCTCACATTCTTTGGGGAAGCATATCGTAGGAAGATTTGGGAAAGTGATCAGGGGAAGATCACAGCCTTTTAAGGTAGGGAGTCTCAGGAAGTGCTCTTTGCAAGTAGTGCCCATCACTTTAACTCTGTGCTTGTAGGATGTAGAAAACAATTAGTATTTGCTTCTTTGGATGGCTGTGAGGATTAAATAGGATAATGTAGGTAAAGGCATTAGCACATGCCTGGCTCAGAGAAAGGGATCAATAATGATTCATTTCCTTCCATCTTTCTTTTTCTCCTTGTGACCTAATTGCAGTTGTCACTGGAGTAGTGTTTAAGTTATCTATTGCTAAATAGCAAATTATTCCAGCAAACTTATTTCACAAAGTTTCTGTGGGCCAGGAATTTGGATGTTGGCTTAGCTATGTGCCTCAGGGTCTCATGATTCTGCAGACATGAGCCAGGAAGCTAGGGCTACAGTCATTTGAAGGCTTGACTGGAAATGACTTTCCAATTTAAAGATGACTTACCACATGTGGCTGTTGGTAAAGACTTCTTTCTGTTCCTTGCCACTTGTTATCAGGAGACCTCAGTTCTTTGTGACATGGATCTCTCTATCTGTCCTCATGCTATGGCATCTGGCTTCCTCCAGAGTGATTGATCCAAGAGCAAGAAGGAATCCTCACCGTCTCTTTAAAAATGTGTATTTTATTGATTGTGCTATTAGAGTTGTCCCAATTTTCTCCCCTTTGCCCCCCTCTACCCAGTACCCCCATTCCCTCCAGCAGTCCCCTCCTTTATTAGTTCATGTCCGTGGGTCATGAATATAGGTTCTTTGAACTACTCCATTACCTATCCTGTTCTTTTTTTTCCTGAAAAATATTTTTTAATCTTTCTTATTTCTTTTTAAAATATATTTTATTGATTATGCTATTACAGTTGTTCCATTTCTCCCCCATCATTCCCCTTTACCCTGCACACCCCTTCCAACCCACATTCCCCCCTTTGGTTCATGTCCATGTGTCATAAGTTCTTTAGCTTCTACATTTCCTACGCTATTCTTGCCCTCCCCCTGTCTATTTGCTACCTACCATCTATGCTACTTATTCTCTGTACCTTTTCCCCCCTCTCCTCGTTACACTCCCCTGTTGATAATCCTCCATGTGATCTCCGTTTCTGTGGTTCTGTTTCTGTTCTAGTCGTTTGCTTAGTTTGCTTTTGTTTTAGGTGTGGTTGTTAATATCTGTGAGTTTGCTGTCTTTTTACTGTCCTATTTTTTATCTTCTTTTTCTTAGGTAAGTCCCTTTAACATTTCATACAGTAAGGGCTTGGTGATGATGAACTCCTTTAACTTGACCTTATCTGAGAAGTGCTTTATCTTCCCTTCCATTCTAAATGACAGCTTTGCTGGATAGAACAATCTTGGATGAAGGTCCTTGACTTTCATGACTTGGAATACTTCTTTCCAGCCCCTTCTTGCCTGGAAGGTCTCTTTTGAGAAATCAGCTGCCAGTCTGATGGGAACTCCTTTGTAGGTGACTGTCCCCTTATCCCTTACTGCTTCTAGAATTCTCTCCTTCATTTTAATCTTGGCTAATGTAATTACGATGTGCCTTGGTGTGTTCCTCCTTGGGTACAACTTCTTTGGGACTCTCTGAGCTTCCTGGACTTCCTGGAAGTCTATTTCCTTTGCCAGATTGGGGAAGTTCTCCTTTATTATTCAAATAAGTTTTCCACTGGTTGCTCTTCTTCTTCCCCTTCTGGTACCCCTATAATTCAGATGTTGGGACATTTCAAGATGTCCTGGAGGTTCCTAAGCCTCTCCTCATTTTTTTGAATCCTTGTTTTTTCATTCTTTTCTGTTTGGTTGTTTCTTTGTTCCTTCTGGTCCACTCCATTGATTTGAGTCCCAGTTTTCCTCCCATCACTATTGGTTCCCTGTGCGTTTTTCTTCATTTCACTTATTGTAGCCTTCATTTGTTCATCTAATTTGCGACCAAAATCAACCAATTCTGTGACCAGTGCTTTGAACTATTGAACTATGCATCTGATAGGTTGGTTATCTCTTGGTTGCTTAAATGAATTGGCTCTGGGGCTTTGATCTGTTCAAAGTTTGAGCCATTTTTGGTTTTTGTTTTTTTTTTTTGGGGGGGGTCTGGTCGTGGCTGTTATGTAGTGAGGGGCAGAGCCTTAGGTGTTCCCCAGGGCGGGGCAACCCAGTCTCTGGGTTGTGACGCTGTATGTGGGGGTGGGGTGTGAGAGGGGACAATGGCACTTGCTCCGCTCTCTCTCAGATTCCAGTCCCCTCCACTGCTTCCCCGAAGCAAATTGGGCCCCTCTGGTGTTGATTTCTGTGTGGATGGGCTTGTATACATTCCAGGACCCTGTGGGTCTCTCTAACGAACTCTCCTGTGAGGCTGGGAGTCTCCCCTAACACCTCAACCCCCACAAGTGTTTTCAATTGGTGTTTTTAGGTTTTATTTTCAGATGCTGGGGCCCTGGGTTGCGAGGCCTGTCTCGCTCCCTGTTTTCGCCTGGATTATCTGTGCGTGAATGTGGAACCGACTGGTGAGCCAGCTGCCTTACACGGCCTCACTGGGTCTGCCCATTGCCACCTGGTGCCTGGGATCCACTAGCCTTCGCCTGTATGACTTGGATCCTTCAACTGCTGCCTGCATGCCCGGTTCCATCAACCTTCACCTTTTCCTGCCACGACTCCGCCCCTCTTACTGGTCTGGATGAATGGTTGTCGGACTGCCGTACAGTTCAGTTCTCTATCAGTTCTAGTTGTTTTCTTGTTTCTAAATCTTTGTTGTCCTTAATTTTGGTTGCTCAAGGAGGCACGGTGTGTCCACCTACACCTCCATCTTGGCCGGAAGTCACCTATCCTGTTCTTAACATCCCTGTTTTGTACATACTAATATGTACTTTTTTAAAAAAGATTTTGTTTACTTATTTTTAGAGGGGAAGAGAGGGAGAAAGAGAAATATCAATATGTGGTTGTCTCTCATGGCCCCCGCACTGGGGACCTGGCCCGCAACCCAGGTATGGGCCTGAGACTGGGCATCAAACCAGCAACCTTTTGGTTTGCAGGCCGACACTCAGTCCACTGAGCCACACCAGCTAGGGCTGTTCTATTCTTTCATTTGGGCCATATTTCTTCGTCTCCTCAATTTGGCAGCCTCCCTGTGTTTGTGTATTAGGTAGAGCTGCTTTGACTCCCTGTCTTAGTAGCTTAGTCTATTGTGGAAAACACATCTGTAAATTGTGTGGGGCAGAGCCTTATGTGGTCACCAGGGCAGGGCAATTCGTTTCACTTCTTTGTGTCTCTATGTGGGGGAGGGGTCAAAGAGGGCACAGTGCCACTCCATGGCCTGTGGAGATTGCTTGAGAGGAAGCTGTCTCCCTGGCACTCACCCCCTTGCCAGTCAGTCACTTTCTCCCCTTTTCCCTATAAGCCACTTATGCCCTTCCAAGTGTTGCTCTGGTGCTGAATCCCAGAGAAGTGAGTCTGCGTGAGTCTTTCGTCCATTGCAGGCCTTTAATAGAAATCTCTTGACAATCTTGCAGTTTCTTCTGTTGCCCCAACCCCCACTGGTTTTTGCAGCCAGAAATTATGGGGACTTACATTCGTGGTGCTGGAACCCTGGGCTGGGTAGTCTGGTCTGGGGCTGGGATTGCTTGCTCCCAAGGTATCCCTCCTGATTTTTATCCACTACACGTCAATGTTGGACATTCTGTTCTACTGCCTCTTTACGCCTTTTCACGTCTTCCATGTCTCCATGTCTCCACCCCTCCTGCCCGTCTGGATGAATGTGGCTTCTTTAAATCCTTGGTGGTTGGACTTCATACAGCTTGATTTTCTGATAAATTTGGGAAGTATTTGTTTTGTAGTCTGGTTGTAATTTTAGCTGTAGTTGTGTATGGGGGCAAAGCATGTTTACCTATGCTTCTATCTTGGCTGGAGTCTCCTCAGTATCTTTTGGTGAATTCTCAATGACCTACCCTGAGATATCACACATTTTTCATTCCCATCACATTCTGTTTATTTGAAGTGAGTCAGTAAGTCTAGTCTACACTAAGGGGAGTGAACTTAAAATTCCACCCCTTGAAGGCAAAAATATCAAAGAATTTATGGGCATATTTTTAAGACTACTACAAATAGGGACTATAATCTTTGATGGGCAGCTATTTCATTTCTTTGGTCACTAGATTATGAGCTTCTTGAAGATGTTATGATTCATTCATCCCTTGTTCCCAGTGTCCAGCCAAGCCTGGTTAGAAAGATGTTCGGTGAAAGTTTAATGAAGAAGATAGCTTTTTGGCCCTGCCCGGTGTGGCTCAGTTGGTTGGAACATCATCACGTAACCAAAAGGTTGTGGGTTCAATTCCCAGTCAGGGCACATACCTCAGTTGTGGGTTTGATCCCTGGTTGGGCGTATGTGACCCTTGGTCCAGATGCATATGATCTCCAGTCCAGGAATGGATCCCTGCATAAGGGAGGCAACCAGTCAATGCTTCTCTCTTGCATTGATGTTTCTTTCTCTCCCTTCCTCTGTCTCCCTTCCTCTCTCTCTAAAACCAATAGAAAAAATATATAACCTCAGGTGAGGATTAAAAAAAGATGTCTTTTTAAGTTTCTGGATTACTTCTGCTTTCACATGGGACATTGGGTCTACAGTAGTCTCTATTTTGATGAAAGTTTAGCATCAACAGGAGTATCAGTTTCCTTTCTGGTGGAGAGGGGCAATTCTTTAACCTAGCAAGTCTACTATCTAAAACCTAAGGAAATAACTGAAATTGCAAATAAAGTTTATGTGCAAAGATACCCCAGCATTATTTATCTGGAAAATTTATCACTAATGTATAGTTTATAAGCAATATATAACTGCATTATATTAATTATTTTATTTTTTAAGATTTTTTAAATTTATTTTGGAAAGGGAAGGGAGGGAGAGAAATACCAATGTTCAAGAGAAAGATCAACCAGTTGCCTCTCGCATGCTCCCCAACTGGGGACGTGGCCTACAACCCAGGCGTGTGCCCTGACTGGAAATTAAACTAGCAGCCTTTCAGTTTGCAGGCTGGGGCTCAGCCCACTGAGCTACACCATCCAGGGCATATTAATTACATTTTTAAAAACCTATATGCCAAGAGTAGCAGCTTAGTTAAATAAATATTACTTCCATTGGATGGAATGTTATTTAGCCCATTAAAAAATGTTTCTAGCCTTGACTGGGTGGCTCAGTTGGTTGAGCATTGTCCTGTATACCAAAAGGTTTCAGGTTTGATTCCTGTTCAGGGCACATAACCTAGGCTGCAGATTCAATCCCTGGTCAGGGCACATACAAGAGGCAACCAATTGATTTTTTTCTCTCCCCACCCATTCTCTCCCTCTAAAATCAATAAAAGCATATCCTCAGGTGAAGATTTAAATAGAAAGAAAAACAGAGAAAATTATATTGAGGGAACCATGGCCTGAAAACAACTACTGACTTCTTATCAGGAGCAGCTTAAACCAGAAGACTTATGAGAACATAAGCCAAAAGAACAGTATCTTTTAAATGCTGAAAGGAAAAAACTGTCAAATTTGAATTTTACTTTAGCAAAAATGTCTTTTAAAATGAAGATGAGCCCTGGCTAGTGTGGCTCAGTGGATTGAGTGCCAGCCTGCAAACCAAAGGATCACTGGTTCAATTCCCAGTCAGGGCACATGCCTGGGCTGTGGGCCAGGTCCCCAGTTGGGGTATATAAAAGGCAACCACACATTGATGTTTCTCTCCCTCTCTTTTTCCCTCCCTTCCCCTCTCTCTAGAAATAAATAAAATCTTTTAGAAAAACATATAATAAAGTGCTTAGAAGATACCATGTTCTTGTTGTAACCCTATAAGGTAGCTATTTATATCATTTCTACTTTTTGCCTTCTTTACCTGTTTGGTTTGCCTCATAAGGTCTCATTTGAAAAACGTTTCCATGGCTAAAAAAGCTGGAAGGTCTGTGAGCTATACTAGTCCACCTTCCCTTCATGCTGCCTTTAAATCAAGGTGCGTGAACTTTATTTAGGAATTGTTCCCTATCTTTGGCCTGAGACATTCCAGGTTCTGCCATGGCTTTGATTAATTTTTTTTTTGCTTTTCCTTTTCTTCCTCCCAGGTGGACTGACCCAGGACTTGAAAGCTGCCTCCAGATGCTTTCTGATGGCGTGTGAGAAGCCTGGAAGGAAGTCTAAGGAGGCATGTCACAATGTTGGTCTCCTGGCACATGATGGACAGATCAACAATGATGGCAAGCCTGATCTGGGGAAGGCCAGAGACTATTATACAAGGGCCTGTGATGGCGGCTATGCCCCTAGCTGCTTCAACCTCAGCACCATGTTTCTGCAGGGCACTCCCGGCTTTCCCAAGGACATGGGCCTAGCATGCCAATACTCATTGAAAGCCTGTGACCTAGGTCATATCTGGGCCTGTGCTAATGCCAGCCGCATGTACAAGCTGGGGGACGGTGTGGAGAAGGATGAAGCCAAGGCTGAGATGCTCAAAAATCGAGCCCTGCAGCTACATAAAGAACAGCAGAAAAACGTCCAATCTTTAACTTTTGGGTAGTGTGGCCCACCTTGCTGTGCAACAGAGGCAGGCCCCTCCTATTCCTGATGCAGCCCTGGGGGTCAACCTTCTGGAGCAGAAAAACTTGGGACTTGGTATTAGTAGCCCTGGTTATACATAAACCTGTAACCCAGGTATATGGTTACATGGTCACCTACTGGGATATAGCCTGAAGTGTTTATTTCTTTAACTGGTGTGTTCTCTGAAGAGACCCATATTAATGGGGTCTTAGATCTCAAATTCTTATAGTTCTATGAAAAACAGCAAACTAGAGAGCTATAGAGATTGGGGGTTGGGGGTGGGAAGGAGAGACAAAGAGCAGGAAATGGGATAAATTAGCAGCTACAGAGCCTGAAGGAATCAGACATCATCATCATGATTATTATTTTAGTTAGGGGAGGGGAGCTTGAAAATCAGAAAGTATCTTACTTTATATAACAGGGCTTAAGGAACTAAGAATAATCATGACTGCCACCCTCTGGTTTAAGTAATCTTGGTGTGGGTTTTTGCTTTTAGAGTCACATTTTTCAATAAATTCAGAGATCAGAAAGGTTAAAGGTTGACATACTTCAGGGTTGCTAAGGAGGATGAAACGGGCTTTCCTTCAGTGGAGATATTCACAATGGGCTGGCATCCCCAGCCCACTTACTTGGTGCTGCTCATCACGCTGAGGTAGCAGGTTATTCAGGTGGGGATTTGTAAGTAAGGGCTTTCTGGCACATTTTGTCCCTCAGAACTGAACCTTTTTAACCATCCCTGTGAATAAACTATTTTGATTGATTGTATTTTTGTTGTTAGTGTGTTCTCTCCAGATTCTGGGTAGGGTAGAGATTATGTTCTTCAGTGCTTGTGCCTTTTCTTTAAAAGATTGGCTTTTTCTATTCTCCTAATTTATCACTAGGGGGCGAGCTTGTCATTTTCTTGCACCACCTACAGATTTCTGGCACCACCTACAGATTTTTGGGCTTCCAGTTTTGCAGCTGTGTTAGAAGGAAGGCTTGCTGTGTGGATGGTTTGTAAGCATAGTCCACCAGTTTCTCCAGTTGATAGAGGAGAAGGACTTCCCCGAGAGCAGACAAGTTCTAAAAAAGTGAGTTCACTTAAAAAATACAGCTTTTGTCATGTTTCAAATAAATAGCAGGCCAACAAGCACATGAAAAGATGTTCAGTATCACTAATCATCAGGGAAATGCAAATCAAAACCACAGTGAGGTAATTATCTTACCCTTTTCAGGATGGCTATTTTTTTAAAAAAAGACAACATGTCTGCAAAGATATATAGAAATTGGAAACCTTACACATGGTGGGAGTGTACAAAAGTGCAGTCACTATGGAAAACAATATGATGGTTCCTAAAAAAAAAAGAAACAGTTAACATATGATCTGGCAATTCCACATCTGGGTTTATGTTTGAAAAAATTGGCAGCAGAGTGTCTGAGATATTAATACACCCACGCTCAGAGAGGCAATCATAAGAGCCAAAACATACAACAATGTTATGTGGCCTTAAAAGGAAGGAAATTCTGATATATGCTGTAACATGGATGAACCTTGAAGACATTACACTAAGTGAAAGAAGCCAGTCACAAAAGATAAACGTATGATTCCATGTAGATAAGGTATCTAAACTCATAGAAACAGAATGGTGGATGCCATGGTCTAGGGGGAAGGAGAAATGGGGAGTTGTTTAATGGGAATAGCATGTCAGTTTTGCAAGATGAAAAACTACTATAGATTATTTGCACAAAAAAGATGAATATTCTTAACACTACTGAGCTGTACACTATAGTTGGTTAAGATGGTAAATTTTCTTTGTACTTAACCACAGTGTTTTTAAAAACTGACACTTAAATTTTTTTAAATACAAGATCTGAAATTTTTGGCTATAAAAAAGACCTGGCTGGTGCGGCTCAGTGGATTGAGCGCTGGTCTGCAAACCTAAGGGTTTCTGGTTCAATTCCCAGTCTAGGTCACATGCCTGGGTTGTGGGCCAGGTCCTCAGTGGGGAGCACACAAGAGGCAACCACATGTTGATGTTTCTCTCCCTTCTCCCTAAAAGTAAATAAAACCTTTTAAAAAATACTATATTCTCTTGAAGTGCAGTTTGGAACATAGCCAAAGAAATGATCTCTCACTACCCTTTACCACCTACTAGCGTTCTTTGGCCCAATGTTGTTTAACCACCTTTTAAGAATCACATCTTTTCCAAAGATTCACTTTGTCAGATTTGTTTTTGGTCTACCTTGTTAGACATGTAGCAGTAGGCTGAAAACAACAGCAACAAACAATGAATGAAAGAATATGTTTCTACCCCTAATAAGTTACTTGGTATTTGACAAATGGAAGCACAACATTTAGTTTAGGCAGTCTGTCAAATAGGACATGTACAAGGTCAGGGAGTGATTATTGACTTGTATAGAGTGAAAAGCTAACAGAAATCTACACCTGTTGGGGAACAAAAACTATAGTAACTCATTTCTACAGCATTTCCTGTTAAGAGCAGGGATAACTTTGCAAATCTGCCAAAGATAGAGTTTCTGATTTGCTGAATGTTCTCATTTACCAAATTTAACGGCACACTTGAAATTATTATTGGACTTCCATCTGTTGAGTAGAGAGTTAGGAGTGTAAATTTAAAAATTTGAATGGGAATTTTCCTTTTAACCACCAGGTAAATGTTTATTGAACTAAAGTATTTGTTGCAACCATCATACATACTGGATACATATATCTTTAGAGCCACAGCAAGATCCTGTCCTTCCTAAGCACTTTAAAGGTTGTTTATGTTGGACATGTCAAATCATTTGGCTGAGGAATCCATGCTACAAAAGTCTCTCTTGCATTATTGTAAATTTTCACGTAAATATTTTTTGTAAAGATTTTTATTTATTCACTTTTAGAGAGGAGAAGGGAGGAAAAAAAGGGAGAGAAACATCAATGTGTGTTTTGCCTCTTTCCTGCTCCCCACTGGGGACCTGGCCCACAACCCAGGCATGTGCCCTGATTGGCAATTGAACCAGCAACCCTTTGGTTCACAGGCCAGCGCTCAATCCACTGAGCCACATCTGCCAGGGCCATAATAAATATTCTTTTTTTAATTATATTTTATTGATTATGCTATTACAGTTGTCCCATTTTCCCCCCTTCATTACCCTCCACCCTGCACACCCCCTCCCACCCACATTCCCCCCTTTAGTTCATGCCCATGTGTCTGTCATAAGTTCTTTAGCTTCTACATTTCCCACACTATTCTTGCCCTCTCCCTGTCTATTTGCTACCTACCATCTATGCTACTTATTCTATGTACCTTGCCCCCCTCTCTCCTCTTCCTACTCCCTTATTGCTAACCCTCCATGTGATCTCCATTTCTGTGTTTCTGCTCCTGTTGTAGTGGTTTGCTTAGTTGGCTTTTGTTTTAGGTGTGGTTGTTAATACCTGTGAGTTTGCTGTCTTTTTACCGTTCATATTTTTTATCTTCTTTTTCTTAGATAAGTCCCTTTAACATTTCATATAATAAGGGCTTGGTGATGATGAACTCCTTGAACTTGACCTTATCTGAGAAGCATTTTATCTTCCCTTCCATTCTAAATGACAATCTTGGATCTAGGTCTTTGATTTTCATGACTTGGAATACTTCTTTCCAGCCTCTTCTTGCCTGTAAGGTCTCTTTTGAGAAATCAGCTACTGGTCTGATGGGAACTCCTTTGTAGGTGACTGTCCCCTTATCCCTTGCTGCTTCTAGAATTCTCTCCTTCATTTTAATCTTGGGTAATGTAATTATAATGTGCCTTGGTGTGTTCCTCCTCGGGTCCAACTTCTTTGGGACTCTGAGCTTCCTGGACTTCCTGGAAGACTATTTCCTTTGCCAGATTGGGGAAGTTCTCCTTTATTATTTGTTCAAATAAGTTTTCCACTGGTTGCTCTTCTTCTTCCCCTTCTGGTACCCCTATAATTCGGAT